>APFE030848979.1:0-98263 GCA_000404065.3 Pinus taeda | reverse complement strand
TACTTAACGCAGTTGAATCCCAAAATGATATCTAATATAATGCACTGCGTAAACCCCCATACTTAAATTCAAAAAGAGTCAAGGGATCTCTACTTGAATGGTTCATGAGGCACAATACTTGCTAAGGTTTTGCAAATGGGGTAGCAAGCTAAGTGGGCTTGATTGTGGGGAAAAACTCCACAGTTAAGCGCGCTTGAGCCAGAGGAGATCTGGGATGGGTGACCTTCCTGGGAAGTCCTGGTTACCGGGTGCAAGCCCCGGAAGTGATGATTGATGCTATGTGATTCGTTCTCCACATTTCACTAGTTTCAATCCCACTTCTTCACCCCTGTGAGCATCACCGATGCAATGATGAGTGCTAAGTGAACTATTCAAAAATCATAAGAAATTAGTCAGTTACGACTACCTCTCATGGAAATGGTCATACGTGAATGACTTACCTAACGCAGTTGAATCCCAAAATGATATCTAATACATATGCTTTCTCAAGACTGAGCATACCCTGCAAGTGTATAGTCTATCCCTCTGCCTAACTAACAGAATTTGGCCAAAAATTAGAAAATTTTCAAGCCCTCCAAGCTCCCATTTCCTTGCATTGTTCCCTTGAGAAATTGTCATATTTTTTAGGAATTTCCCACCACGGAATTGTTCAATTTCCTTAGAACCTTCCTCTAACTGCATGCACCACCTGTACACATTGGAATATGCTACAACTGATAATACACTACCTTGGAATCTCCTTCTCTACTGGGTAACTCAAATTATCTGCATGCAACAATTATTTTGGGTTGATTGATCAGTTAACTCGTTGATCATTGAGTGTGGTTGAAGTTCCACTTCCACAACTTCACCTCCACTAGTTATTTTGACATTTAGAACTAGTTAAACTAACAATAACTAATATTAACTAAAATAGATTACTATAAATTAGCAATCAAACATTCTGAACTAAACTCAAGCTTCCCCAACTCGAATTAATTGAGTTAACTCAGTGACAAGTGCCATGTCACCTCAGTTAACTACCTCCAATATTTCTACTGAAATGGAAATTTGAATTTTCTCTAGTTTGACCAAGGCAAACTCAAACTGAGATTTTTGATCCAGATTTAAACAGGAACGCATCAAATTAAAGATATAACGATAAATACAAAGATGTAGTGGAAATAACACTTCCTTTGATTCATATCAAATAATGAAATATGCTTACAAATAGTATGGAAATGATACTAGCTCATAAATGGAAGCTTATCTCTGAGAAGAAATGTGGTGGCTACATGCCTCTAAACTACATCACAATGAGGCTCAAGGGCCTTTTTATTATTGAATAATAAGAGAAAACCATAAACAACCAAAACCCTAACCCGAGGAGATGTAACACCAAGAGTTTATGGGTCCCATTGGGGTTAGTTGGGTAGCCAACTTCTTGGGGTTGTGACTTAGTCATATTATTTCTGTTTGACGTGCATGATATCCCATTGGAAAGATATCTTCGAGAACTACGAAGAAAAAATTTACTTATTACAAGAGGTTGGTGGTAGATTTCCAAAAAAAACGTCGTTTAGGGCCTCAAAACAGCTCCAAAAGTTTAGGAATCGAAAACTACTAAAAATAGCAAATTGAGCTACAATAAAGGAAACTGAAAAATTGAAAGAAACAATGGTGGGGGTCCAAGTGGACTTGGCAGGTGGCCACCACTATCCACCTATATCATTCCTCCCCCCTTAGGAAGCAATGTTCCACATTGCGTTGAGTGCCTCCATGAGATGGGGAAACTTCTACTGAACTTGGTCCTTGGTGAGATGTTCTGCAATCTCTGATATGTCCAGTAATGGTGGGAACCATGGTCGAGGGCGATCCACATTGAACACTCAGTGCAAGCCAAGGAATGGAGGAATGTTGTTCTCTAAAGCATTGTTTCCCATATCTTTGTTAATGGTGTAAGGACCTGAAATCGGAGTGGTCTGAGCTTCCGATGGGCTCTAGTAAGGAATTCTTTCTACCAATGCAACCAAAATTTCTCGCCCACCTAAAACTTGTGTGACACCTGATATTTATCATGTCGATGATTTTACTTGGCATTTTCCATAATGGAGCGGTGATATATCGGCCAGTTGGGTAGAGGTGCTCCGAGAGTTAGATCGAATGAATGCTTGACCTGACAATGTAACAGTACCCCTATCGGTGAGGAGAAGATGTCCCTTTATCCTTTCATGATAGTATCCACCTACTTCTGCTACGTGGAAGAACCCTTCCCAGGGGCCATGGAAGTGGTTACGATCTTCCCCTTACTTTGAGAGTGAACCAGAAATAAAATAAGTTTCCTAGTCTGGGAGATGATCTTACTGCCTTTCTTAGCAAAGATCAAAGAAGTGGTGGTAGGTGGGGCTACCTCAGGTACCTTGTATAATGTATTACATAAAGAAATAATAACAGTGTGAGGCATTGACTCATACATCGCATGTTGCTTCCATAAGTATGGTTGGCCTAATAATACATCGCAAACATCAAGAGGTGCAACATCACAGAATACCTCATCTGTGAAGGGCTTCATGTTGTAGAGAAGGCGGCACTGTTAGCGGACTCAGAGATCTTGTCCTTGGTGAAGCCACCCAATGCTATATGGTTACGGGTGTGGTATAAGTAGTAGTCCTAGCTGCTTCATGACCTCTACTGAAATGAGGCTCTTTTGGCTCCCACTGTCAACAATGAATTGCAGCAGCGAACCCTTCACCCACATTTGTGAGTGGAAAAGACGCTCCCCCTCCTTTAGATCTTCAAGCTCATTCTTCTGGATCTTGGTGGTGGCAACAGTGACACTAGGCTCTGCATCAATTATCTTCTTCCCTTTGCCATTCCTCTTGTTGAGTTTTGACTCAGGGTCAGAACATGCATTTGATTTTGAAGCCTTCAACTCGGCCACCAGCGATTGCTTGGCCTGACACTCACTTGTGTTGTGAGTGGGGCTCTTGTGGAACTCACACCACTTTCCTATGTCCTTATTTGACTTCATGGTGGTGTTATTTTCTTGCAGCTTTGATGGGTTGTCTTGGGTCACACCATCTTGGCTTTGTCCTTGCTTTTGCAGTTTGGGGAAGCCTTTCCCTTGCTTCGGATTTGTAGATCCAAAGTCTTGCTTCTTCTGTTTAAACTCCTACTTGATCTTGACATCATATCGGTACATTGTGTTGAGCGAGGAGATGTCCAGGAACTCCATCGCGTCCTGGTAGGCAGCAGTAGTACTTGAGTACCAAATTTTTCTCAAAATCCTTGATACCCAACTTCGTACGAAGGGTATGAAAAATATTGGTAAACTCGGGAACATCTTGGTCCCTTCCCTACCATAGCATGGTCCACTTTATGTATTTGTCCTTGTAGCTCCCGACAGGGTAGTACTACTCCTTGATGGCATCCCAGAATGAATTCCAAGTGGGAGTAGCTAAAACAAGTGATTTCGTACTTTCATCCTTATGTTCGCAATAGGTTTCCCACTAGTCCTTGACGTGGGGGGCGGCTTTGAGAAGAGAAAAAGTAATATTTTCTCAAATAGAAAAATCATGAACAGAAAAAATATCCTTCTATCATATTCAACCATTTATCTACGGTGTCTGCATCTATTTTACCCTTGAATATGGGGATTTCAAAGTTAACTTGTACCTTAAAGGGTGTGGTGTTTCCAAAGTAGCTGTTGGAAGCAAATGCATCACCGCTGGTTATTCGTTGAAGGATCTGGGAAAATTTATTCATCATCGTGTTCCTTTGTTACTCGAGGGCTTCTTTGAGCAATATTTTGATAGGATCTCCTGCCCCCTCATCTTTCTTTTTGTCCGCCATGAGAGGCCGTCGAGATTTGCAAGGCTGGTCTTGCAAAGGTTCAACTAGTTCAAGCCCTAACTCCTTATATCCCGACCTCGTTGGGGACATGCAAAGAAAAACAGAGAAAAGGTAGACCCCTCTGATACCACTGATTCGGATTTAAATAGGAATGCAACAAATTACAGATGTAACCATAAATACAAAGATGCAATCTAAATAACACTTCCTTTGATTAATATCAAATAATGAAATATGCCTACAAACAGTATGGAAATGATACTAGGTCGGCGATGATAGCTTATCTCTAAGAAGAGATGTGGTGGCTACATGCCTCTGAACTACGTTACAATGAGGCTCAAGGGCCTTTTTATTATTCAACAATACCCTAAACAACCAAAACCCTAAGCCGAGGAGATGTAACACCAAGAGTTTATGGGCCCCATTGGGGTTAGTTGCGCAACCAACTTCTCCGGGTCATGACTTGGTCATATTATCTCCGTTTTACATGCATGATATCTCATTCGAAAGATCTCTCCAAGGACTACGACAATAAAATGACTTATCAGTAGTGGCTGGCGGTAGATTTCCAAAAAACGTTGTTTAGGGCCTCAAAACAGCTCCGGAAGTTTAGGAACCGAAAAACTACTAAAAATAGTAAACTGAGCTACAATTAAGGAAACTAAAGAATTGAAAGAAACAATGGTGGGGGTCAAAGTGGAATTTTCGGGTGACCACCACTATCCACCTGGATCATTTCTCCCCCCTTAGGAAGCAATGGTCTGCATTGCATTGAGTGCCTCCATGAGATGGGGAAAATTCTGCTGAACTTGGTCCTTGGTGAGTTGTTCTGCAATCTATAATATGTCCAGTAATGATGGGAAGCATGGTTGAGGGCGATCCACATTGAAAAATTGATGCAAGCCAAGGAATGGGGGAATGTTGTGCTCTAAATCACTGTTTCCCACATCTTTGTTAATGGTGTAAGGACCATATCGGAGTGGTCTGAGTTTCCGATGGGCTCTAGTAAGACATTCTTTCTGCAAATGCAACCAAACTTTGTCGCCCACCTGAAACTTGTGTGACACCTGATGTTTATCATGTCCCTTCTTGTACTTAGCATTTTCCAAAATGGAGCAGCGATATATCAGCCCGTTGGGTAGAGGTGCTCCAGGAGTCAGATAGAACGAATGCTTGACCTAACAGTTTAATGGTACCCCTGTCGGTGAGGAGAAGATGTCCCTGTATCCTTTCATGATCGTATCCACCCACTTCTGCTGCATGGAGAAACCCTTCCCAAGGGCCATGGATGTGGCTATGATCTTCCCCTTACTTTGAGAGAGAACCAAAAATAAAATAAATTTCCTAGTCTGGTAGATGATCTTACTTCCTTTCTTAGCAGAGATCAAAGAATTGGCACTAGGTGGGGCTACCTTTGGTATCATCTATAATGTATTAGATAAAGAAATAATAACAGCACTAGGCCTTGACTGATACACAGCATGTCTCTTGCACAAGTATGGTTGGCCTAATAATACATCACAAACATCAAGAGGTGCAACATCACACAATACCTCATCTGTGAAGGGCTTGATGATGTAGGGAAGGTGAAACTTCTGGTGGAATCATAGATCTCATCCTTGGTGAAACCACCCAATGTTGTACTGTTGTAGGTGTGGTATCATCAGTATTCACAGCCGCTTCATGACCTCTGCTTAAATGAGGTTCTTTTCGCTCCCACTGTCAACAATGAATTGCAACGGCAAACCCTTCACCCACATTTGTGAGTGGAAAAGGTGCTCCCCCTCCTCTGGATATTCGAGCTCATTCTTCTGGATCTTGGCAGTGGCAACAGTGGCACTGGGCTCCATTCCTCTTGTCGGGTTCTGACTCAGGGTCGGAACATGAATCTAATTTTGAAGCATTCAACTCAGCCACCAATGATTGCTTGGCTCGACACTCACTTGTGTTGTGAGTGGGGCTCTTATGGAACTCACACCACTTTCCTATGTCCTTCTTTGACTTCGTGGTGGTGTACTTTTCTTGCAGCTTCGACGGGTTGTCTTGGGTCACACCGTCTTGGCTTTGTCCTTGGTTCTGCGATTTGGGGAAGCCTTTCCCTTGCTTGGGGTTCGAGGATCCAAAGTCTCGCTTATTTTGTTTAAACTTCTGCTTGATCTTGACAGTGTATCAGTATGCCATGCCGAGTGAGGAGATGTTCATGAACTCCATCTCATCCTAGATGTATCTGATGAGCCTCAGTATTGCAACAAGAATGTTGCAACTCCCAAGGCTACCGACTTTAATTATCAACCCGGGGTTCGTACAAAATTAAGAGGTATTGACACTATATATGCAGGATACAATGTGTCCTTCCTTTGTTGTCATAATGTAATGGAGTGCATGTACTAAAGCCAAATCCTAAACTAATTGCAGAGCATGAAATGTTTGAAATGGAACCTTAACCTATTGCAAGAAAGAAAGTACAAGAAAAGAGACTGAAATAAAATGCTAAAACACACCATTTTCTAACTAACTTCTAAGAGGCTTTGCTTCAAAAGAATGCTAAGTTAACATGTATGCAATCCTACTGCCCTAAGCATGTAGATTCAAACCTTCTACTGTTGTGCATGTAAATGAATAAAATAAATCAGTTTTACTTTTTGTCTTTTTTCATGTGAGAGTGTAAAAACTAATTTCTTTTGGTGATGTCGTAGGTGGCTTGGAGATGATGGTGGATGGTCAGAAGTCTTGGGAGACAAGTAGGGACCCTTTGCTAACTTCCTAGAGGCTTTTCCTTCAATTCGGCCTCAAAACAGGGTTTCCTACAGGGTGCTACAGGATTTCCTACAGGATGTCTTGAAAACCTACAAGATTCCCTGAAATCCTCCAAGATACAGCTGAGAGCAAAAGGATGGATGTTGAAGGTGATGGAAAGCTTAAGGAAGATGGTTGGTGGATGGATAGAGGCAAGGGAGTGCCTAAGACCACTTCAGAACTAAAAACCAAAGTTGGAAGATGGTTGGATTTGATCAAAAGGCTTGGAGAAGTTCCCTTGTGAAATGATGAAATTGGTGAGGGTTTAGTGAAAGAAAGTGAGGACCATGGGTGGATGAAGTTGAGATGAGGTTGCTGACTATGAAATCTCTTTGTACTCCTGAAACACCTGCACTGCATCAAACATTGAAATTCACCAAAAAATCATGCAAACAAGAAGAATTCCAATTATCTAAAGCAAACAAAATTTCATGAGGTAGATGTATACATCATGCGTGAGGAAAACTTTGTAGAATGATATAAAACATTGATGAGATCCAATGTAAGACTGAAGATAGAAGAAATGGAAATCAAATCCTACCCCTGAAAACTAGAAAAATACTTACCTAAGTGTGGAGCAAGAGGGTTAAAATGATCTTGATGGCATGGAGGTCAAGTAGAGGCATAATCCCAGCTTCAATGATGATTTTTCTCAATTCGGGCTCAAAACAGGCTTTCCTACAAGATGCTACAGTGATTTCCTACAGGATTTACATATTTCCTATAATTCATTAAATGACCAAGAAAATCAAATCAAAATTGGATGGGATAATTTTTTTTATTAAATAGGATGTCTTAGGCCCCCATTCCAAGTGGAATCATTCAAAAATATCTCTGTTAACCCATGCTAAAAAATAGAAAAACATTACTAGTCGAAAATCTAGAAATTCGAGAACTAGTGAGCTAGTAAATCTAAAAAATGCCTAACCAAATCAAGCTCAAATGAAATGGGGTGATTTTTATTATGAACTATAATGTTTTTTTGATATAATGCAGTGGAACCAACTCGATTGAAGCTTGTTGGCATGCTCTAAAAAATAGAAGAAATTTATTGTTCTTTGCTAAAAAGGAGGTCCAGCAATCTAGATTTGGGAATAAGAAGACTAATCCAAGCAACTCAATGATTACTATGAACTTCCAAGCTTTTCCAAGTATTAAGTAATGCTTGTGATCCTGCAAAAGAACTTACATCAACCATTTAACTCAATCCTACAACAATAAATCATTAATACTAAATGCAGAAATAGAAAGAAATAAAAACAAGAGATGCATGTGAATAAGAAGTGAAAAGAAAGAAAGAAAATGATACAAAGGGGCTCTAAGGTTCCTAGGATGGCCAAGCCCAATGAAATTCAGAGACCTATGGAGGATAACAATATTTGGACACTGAACATGACACCAATCCTCATTATTTTCATCAATAGAATTACATCCCTGCAAGAAAATACAATGGAGTTGCAGAAACACGAGTTCTCTCCACAAGAACACTAATGAAAATATCCCCCTAAAGGAAAATTCGACTTGGTACTTATACAAAATTATTATGAATCATTCCCCACGAATGGAGGAATCTTTCCCCACCAAAATCCTTGATTAGTGTATCTGGTACCCAATACTAGGAATCTGCATTAAATGGTAGGGAACACATTCCTAGATTTTCTCAATCATTGGAGTTCCACAATCTGTGCCATAATTCCATAATATATTGTTGATTTATTATTTATTATTGATCCTCCTGTAGTAGGGAGTAAGTCCCAAATTATCTCCTCCTCCAAATCTTCATAAACTGCGCAACATTCTCATAATATTCCACAAAAATAAATAATATTAGGCACAAATATGGAATTATTCATAAGCCTTCCTAATGAATATATTAAAGTTAAAAATAAATTATCTAATGCAAAAAGATAGGTTTAATGTTCTAAAGGATGGTCATAGGCCTTAACTTATGTTTAATTTAGAGGCATGGGCCTTAATTTATGTCTAATTTAGAGGCCCATCAGTATCTATGTAGGCAGTCGCGGTACTTGAGTACCAAATGCTTCTTAGAATCCTTGATACCTAACTTTGTGCGAAGGGTATGAAAAACATTGGTAAACTCTGGCACATCTTGGTCCCTTCCTTGTCGTAGCGTGGTCAACTTTATGTATTTGTCCTCGTAGCTCCCAACAGGGTAGTACCACTCCTTAATGGTGTCCCGGAATGAATTCCAAGTGGGAGCAGCTCAAAACAGTGAGTTTGTACTTTCATCCTTCTGTTCAAAATAGGTTTTCCACCAATCCTTGACTTGGGGGGCACTTTGAGAAGAGAAAAAGTAATCTTTTCTCAGCTAGAAAAATCATGAACAGAAAAATATCCTTCTAGCATATTCAACCATTTATCTACGGCGTCTGCATCTATTTGACCCTCGAATATGGGGATTTCAAAGTTAACGTGTACCTTAAAGGCTTTGGCATTTCCAGAGTAGCTGTTGGAAGTAGATGCGTCGCCTCTAGGTAGCCGCTGAAGGATTTGGGAAAAGTTGTCCATCATCGTGTTCCTTTGTCGCTTGAGGGCTTCTTCGAGAAATATTTTGATAGGATCTCCTGCCCCCTCATCTTTCTTTACATCTGCCATGGGAGGTCTTCGAGATTTGCGAAGCTGGTCTTGCAAAGGTTTGACCAGTTCAAGCCCTAACTCCTTATATCTCGACCTCGTTCAAGACATGCAAAGAAAAACAGAGAAAAAGTAGACCCCTTTGATACCACTGATCTGAATTTAAACAGGAACGCAACAAATTACGAATATAACCATAAATATAGAGACGCAGTAGAAATAACACTTCCTTTGATTAATATCAAATAATGAAATATGCTTACAAACAGTATGGAAATGATATTAGCTTGGCGATGGTAGCTTATCTCTGAGAGGAGATGTGGTGGCTACATTCCTCTAAACTACATTACAATGAATCTCAAGGGCCTTTTTATTATTGAACAATAAGAGCAAACCCTAAACTACCAAAACCCTAACCCGAGGATATGTAACACCAAAAGTTTATGGGCCCCGTTAGGGTTAGTTGGATAGCCAACTTCTCAGGGTCATGACTTGGTCATATTATCTCCATTTGACACACATGATATCCCTTTGGAAAGATCTCTCCAAGGACTACGATGGAAAGAATGACTTATCAAAATTCCTATGTGGTAGATTTCCAAACAAACGTCGTTTAGGGCCTCAAAATGGCTCCAGAAGTTTAGGAACCGAAAAACAACTAAAAATAATAAAATATGCTACAATTAAGGAAACTGAAAAATTGAAAGCAACAATGGTGTGGGTCTAAGTGGAATTCGCGGGTGGACACCACTATCCACCCGGATCATTCCTCCCCCCTTAGGAATCAATGGTCCCCATTGCATTGAGTGCCTCCATGAGATGGGAAAACTTCTGCTGAATTGGTCCCTAGTGAGCTGTTCAGCAATCTCTGATGTGTCCACTAATGGTGGCAAGCATGTTCAAAGGTGATCCACATTGAACACTCAGTGCAAGCCAAGGAATGGGGGAATGATGTGCTCCAAATCATTGTTTCCCACATCTTTGTTAATGGTGTAAGGACCATATCGGAGTGGTCTAAGCTTCCGACGGGCTCTGGTATGGCATTCTTTCTACAAATGCAACCAAACTTTTTCGCCCACCTAAAACTTGTGTGACACCTGATGTTGGTCATGTCCCTACTTGTACTTGGAAATTTCCATAATGGAGTGGCAATATATCGGCCCGTTGACTAGAGTTGCTTCGGGAGTCAGATCGAACGAATGCTTGACCTGACAGTGTAACGGTACCCGTGTCGGTGAGGACAAGATATCCCTATATCCTTTTATGATCGTATCCACCTGCTTTTGCTGCGTGGAGGAACCCTTCCCGAGGGCCATGGATGTGGCTACGATCTTCCCCTTACTTTGAGAGTGAACCAGAAAGAAAATAAATTTCCTAGTCTAGGAGATGATCTTACTGCCTTTCTTAGCAGAGATCAAAGAAGTGGCGATAGGTGCGGCTACCTCTGGTATCCTGTATAATGTATTACACAAAGAAATAATAACAGCGTGAGGCCTTGAATCATACATATCATGTCACTTCCACAAGTATGGTGGGCCTAATAATACATCTCAAACATCAAGAGGTGCAACATCACACAATACTTCATCGGTGAAGGGATTGATGTTGTAGGGAAGGCGCCACTTCTGGCGGACTCGGAGATCTCATCCTTGGTGAAGACACCCAATGTTGTACAATTGTAGGTGTGGTATCATCAGTAGTCCCAGCCACTTCATGACCCCTACTAAAATGAGGTTATTTTGGCTCCCATTGTTAACAATGAATCGCAGCAGCGAACCCTTCACCCACATTTGTGAGTGGAAAAGATGCTCCCCCTCCTTTAGATCTTTGGGCTCATTCTTCTGGATCTTGGCAGTGGCAACAGTGGCGCTGGGATCTGAACCAATGATTTTCTTCCCTTTTCCATTCCTCTAGTTAGGTTCTGACTCAGATTCAGAACATGCATCTGATTCTGAAGCTTTCAACTCGGCCACTAGTGACTGCTTGGCCCAACACTCACTTGTGCTGTGAGTGGGGCTCTTATGGAACTCACACCACTTTCCTATGTCTTTCTTTGACTTCATGGTGGTGTTCTTTTCTTGCATCTTTGACATGTTTTCTTTGGTCACACCATCTTGGCTTTGTCCTTGGTTTTGCAGTTTGGGGAAGCCTTTCCCTTGTTTCGGATTCGCGGATCCAAATTCTCACTTCTTCTGTTTAAACTTCTACTCCATCTTGACATCTTATCGGTACATTGTGTTGAGTGAGGAGATGTCCAGGAAATCCATCTCGTCCTGGATTTATCTATGTAGGCAACTGAGGTACTTAAGTACCAAATGTTTCTAAGAATCTTTGATACCCAACTTCATGCGAAGGGTATGAAAAAAATTGGTAAACTATGGCATATCTTGGTCCCTTCCCTGCTGCAGTGTGATCCACTTTATGTATTTTTCCTCATAGCTCCCGACAGGGTAGTAATTCTTCTTGATGGTTTCCTAGAATTAATTCCAAGTGGGAGCGTTTAAAAACAGTGAGTTTGCGCTTTCATCCTTCTGTTCACAATAGGTTGGCTTTAAGAAGAGAAAAATTAATCTTTTCTCGGCTGGAAAAATCATGAATAGAAAAATATCCTTCTAGCATATTCAACCATTTATCTACGGCACCTGCATCTATTTGACCCTCAAATATGGGGATTTCAAAGTTAACTTGTACCTTAAAGGGTGTGGCGTTTCCAGAGTAGATGTGGAAGCAGATGTGTCACCTCTGGGTAGCTGCTGAAGGATCTGGGAAAAGTTGTCCATCATTGCTTTCCTTTGTCACTCGAGGCTTCTTCGAGTAAGATTTTGATAGGATCTCCTGCCCCCTCATATTTATTTCCATCTGTTATGGGAGGTCGTCGATATTTATGATGCTAGTCTTGCAAAGGTTCGACCAATTCAAGCCCTAACTCCTTATATCCATACCTCGTTGGGGACATGCAAAGAAAAACACAGAAAGAGCAGACCCCTCTGATACCACTGATCTGGATTTAAACACGAACGCAACAAATTACAGATATAACCATAAATGTAGAGATGCAATAGAAATAACACTTCCTTTGATTAATATAAAATAACGAAATATTCTTACAAAGAGTATGGAAATGATACTAGCTCGGTGATGGTAGCTTATCTCTAAGAAGAAATGTGGTTGCTACATGCCTCTGAATTGTGTTACAATGAGGCTCAAGGGCCTTCTTATAATTGAACAATAAGAGTAAACCCTAAACAACCAAAACCCTAACCCATGGAGATATAACACCAAGAGTTTATGGGCCACGTTGGGGTTAGTTGGGCAGCCAACTTTCCAGGGTCGTGATTTGATCATATTATCTATGTTTGACGCACATGATATCCCATTGGAAAGATCTCTCTCAGGACTACAATAGAGAAAAAGAATTCTCAAAATTCGTTGGTGATACATTGCCAAAAAAACGTTATTTAGGCCCCAAAATGACTCTGAAGTTTAGGACCCAAAAAAAAACTACTAAAAATAGTAAATTGTGATACAATTAAGGATACTGAAAGAAGAAATGGTGGGGGTACAAGTGGGATTGGTGGGTGGCCACCACTATCCACTTGGATCAATTTTCTTGTTGTATTTTCAACACTCCCTCTCAGCAAGAAAGGTATTATCAACCACCCTTATTGTGCACCTGTGGAACTCGAACTTCCCTCTTGACAAGGCCTTTTTCAAAATATAATCATCTTGTTCCTCTGTTGAAATGTACTACAACAACATAATCTGTCTATGCACACAATCCTGTAGATGGTGATACCGAATATCTATATGCTTGGATCGATCATGAAAAGCGGGATTTTTAGAGAGTTTGATACAACTCTAATTATCACAGTAAATCACAGTCGAATATACCATCTTACCAAACAAGCCAACAAGTATCTTTCTCACCCAGATTGCCTCACATGTTGCTTGACTTGCATCCATGTATTTTGCTTCTACTAAGCTGAGTGCCACTAACATTTGCTTTTGGTTGTACCAAGAAACTGTTACGGACCCAAAATTGAAAATTCCACCTAATGTACACTTTTGGTCTAATAGACTTCCTACCCAATCTGCATTAATGAAGCCACACAACTTCACTCCCTCTGTCCGTTTGTACCATAGTCCAAACTGGGTAGTGCCTTTGAGGTACCATAGAACATGTTTAGCTACCCTCCAAAATAGTTTGGTTGGCCTAACCATAGATTTACTCAGTTGGTTGACTATGTAACATGTGTTTATTCATGTGTTCACAAGATACATGAGTGAACCCACCAATTGTTGGTAAATAGTCGCATCCACTTCCTCACCTGAAGTGGCTTCCTCTTTCCTCTAGTTGATCACTAGAGGAGTCTCCATGGGTTTGTACATGTCCATGCGAAACCTCTGAAGTATCTCATTGGCATACTTTCCCTTAGATACAAATAGTTCCCCCTCACCTTGCCATACTTCCAATCCAAGGAAGTAGTGCTTGAGACTCATGCCCTTCATCTTGAACTCTCTTGCAAGGTCATTCTTGTAAGATTTGATCAACTTCTTATCACCAGTCAATATCAAGCCATCAAAATATAAAACAATAATCAACAATTTACCTTCTATCAAAATATGATAGAGGTTTGCATCCACTTCACTTTTCATGAAGCCCAAACCTGTGAGATATCTATCGATCCTAGTGTACCAAGCACAAGGTGCTTGCTTGATACCATACATGCTCTCTTGAGTCTGCACACATGATACGCTCAATAAAAAGTCTCGAAGCATTATTGTTTCTCGATATACACCTCCTCCTCAATAACTCCATTGAGGAAGGTTGTTTTCACATCCATCTAGTGGATCTTCCAGCCCTTATGTGCAGCCAAAGCAAGGATTGATCTGCTAGATTAGTACCTTTCTACATGATAAAATGTCTCCTCATAGTCAATCCCCTCCACCTAAGAGTACCCCTTGGCCACAAATATAGCCTTGTAATTTTTTATGCTTTTTTTCTGTTTCCTGCTTCACTTTGAAGATCCATCTCAAACCCACAACTAATTTATCTGTTGTTCTTATGACCACTTCCCAAACACTTTTCTTCACAATGGATTCATACTCCTCCACCATTGCATCAACCCATACTGGTTTCTCCAGTACTTCCTCAAAAGAGGATGGCTCGGCCTCTACTAGCTTAGTCATTAGAGCCATGTAGCCAGTGTACTGATCTGGTGACCTTCTCTACCTGCATTGATTTTAAGGAGCACCCACATTCTCCCTCACATCTCACACAAGTCTCTCAGCTTCTATAGTTCTCTTCATGCCTTCTCTGGATAATTCTTCTTGATTCATTATCTCCTCTCTCTGCTCAACTTGTGGATGCTCCACAACATCCGCAGGCTCCTCGTTAGGAGCTAAAAGCTCCTCATCTAGTGGGATCTAAAGCTCCCTCTCAAGAGAGCACAACATGGCTTTATCTTCATCAAATTTGACATCCCGTCGCACAATTGTCATTATGAAGGATGGAAAATACACATGATAGTTGTGGGGAGTTTCTTTGTAACCCAAAAATACTCCCAACTCTATTGTGGGATATAAATTCTTCCTTGATTTTTTTGGAGACATGGAAATAGATAGAGGCTCCAAAGATCCTGAAGTGAGACACATTCATCTTCCTCCCCAAGAAATCATCCTCTGGTTTGATCTGCCAAGAATCCAATGAGGACTCTTGTTCTACAAATAGACCGTTGTGTTGCATGCTTCGACCCACAAATTCATCGGTAGTGTTTGGTCATGCAACATCACCCATGTTTCTCCCATAATGCTTCGATTCCTCCACTCAGCCACCGCATTCTGCTTTGGTTTATGGGGTGTTGTCAACTCTCTTTGAATGCCTTCTTTTGCATAGAAATTTTTAAATTCATTCGACACACACTCACCTCCATTATTGCTCCTAAGAGCCTTCACCTTCTTGCTCGTTTATTTCTCCAGCAGCGCCTTGAACTCTAATAACTTGGAGAAAGTTTCATCCTTCTTCCACATGAAGAAGGTCCAGCACTTTCGCAAGTAGTCATCAATAAAAATGACAAAATACTTGTGCCTAGAAGTGGAGGTTGTCAAGAAAGGTCCACAAACATTAGAGTGGATCCTTTCAAGGACTGTATGTGCCATGTTTTCCCCATCATGGAAAGTGGATTTTGTGTAATTCCCCAAGGTATACCCTTGGCATATATCCTACTGCTCTAGTGCTCCTTTAGGTAGGTTTGTGGTAATCTGTTCCATGATCTTCAAAGATCCATGATGAAAATGGCCAAGCATTCTATGCCAAATTTCACTGACATCACGGCTCTGCACCTTATCCGCCTTTGTGCTCAATGCAGCATAATCCTCCACATCTAGCTTGTAGAAGTTCTTCACACGAACCCTGATATGCTTCACCTATCTCGTGGCTATGGATCTCAAGAATGCCTTTCCTTTATTAAAGATCACATCATAACCACGTCTTCCAAAATGGCAACGGAGACAAGATTCTTCTTTAGACTCGGAACAAACATTATATCCTTGAGCTCAAGAGGGGAGCTCGACTCCCTTTGAAAGTTGATTGTATCAATCTCAGTTTTGTTGTACCTTCCATCATCTCCCATCTTGATGTGCATCTGGAGATCCTTCTCCTCCAAATCACTGAAAAAATATATTCTTGTCATATGGAACGAGGCACCTCTTTAGAGATACCACGCACTTCCCATCATTGTGTTATCCATGCATGCAATGAGAGTAAAATCAAGCTCAAACTATGAATTCAAAGCTTCACCCACTGCTCCTCCTAAGGTCTTATTTCTTGTCTTCTTGTGTGTACATTTCGTGGCATTGTGCCTGAATTCATGACAGTGAAAGCACTTGATTCTGGACAAGTCTTTCTTCTCACCCCCTTGACTAAATTCTTCTTTTGGTTTGAGATTTCTTCCCTTTCCCTTTCTTTGCCTTTCCAACTAAGGCATATTTCTCCTCATCCTCACCCTTGGATGAAGTCCCATCTCTAGTATTCCACCTTATTTCCTCATGTACCAAATCATGCCATAAGCGTTCCCAATTTGGCAGTTTCTCCCTCTCATTCACCGAATCTTGGTAGCTATGCCAACTCTTGGGAATGACTAGAAGGGTTAGGCTCAAAAAATCATCCTTTGATATAGTAACACCAACTTGACCATGTTCATCACGACATTGTGTGAACCTGCTCAGCTACTGTGGAATGGTCTTGTTCCTCTGCATCTTGATATTTCGAAGCTTGACCTTGAGCGTCAGCTTCCTATGGTCACTGTTAGTCTGGAACAAATCTGTCAGTACTCGCCACATTGCATATGGAGTCTCTTTCCCATGGATATTTGAGACAGTATGGTCTCTTACTCCCTCCAATATGACCCTCCTTATCTTGGCTACAAACTTCTTCCATTCTGCCATATCCTTAGCATAAGATATTGTTGGTTTCAGAATATCATTATCAATGAATTCCTTCAACCCATTATCCTCCAATACGGCCTCCATTTGGTCCTTCCATGCAACATAATTAGAGCTTCCCTCAAGGGAATTCTCGAGCCTTAGTCCACTAAAATCCATATTTTATGTCTTAAAGAAAACTAGCAACCCTGGTCTGCAAATTTGAACCTCCTTCAATGACAACTTTGAAATCTCTGCTCTACGGTGATTGCAACTCCAATACCATATATAAATCACTATGTAGATTCAAAATTTCTCATGAAATTTACTAAATCACAAGAATTGAAGCTACTCTACTAATCTATGAAAGTTAATTTACCATCTAGAACAAGAAACATAGACATGCAAAAGGAAACATCACACATGCACATAGATTTTTCTAGGAGAAAGAAACCCCTCAAAACCCCTTACTATCTATATTGCATTAATCAAAGAATTAATCAAAGAATAGAGAAGAAATACATATGCTTTCTCAAGCCTGAGCACACCCCACAAGTGTAGAGTCTATCCCTCTTCCTGACTTACTGACTATGGCCAAAACTTAGCAAATTTTCAATCCCTTCAAGCTCATATTTCATTGCATTGTTCCCTTGCTAAATTGACCCTATTTTGAGGAATTTCCCACCATGCAATTGCGCAATTTCCTTAGGTCCTTCCTCTAACTGCATGTACACATTGGAATATGCTACAATTGACAATACATTGCCTTGGAATCTCCATCTCAACTGGGTAACTCAAATTCTCTTCATGCAACAATTATTTTGGGTTGATTGATGAGTTAACTAGTTGATCACTAAGTGTGGTTGAAGTTCCACTTCCACAACTTGACCTCCACTAGTTCTTTTGACATTTAGAACTAGTTAAACTAACAATAACTCAAATTAACTGAAATAGATTTCTACAAATTAGCAATCAAACATACTGAACTAAACTCAAGTTTCCCTAACTTGAATTTGTTGATAAATCTAGGGCATAGAGATTAAGTGATTTCTCTTCTATTAGTAATTGCTTGTGAGTGCTTTTTATTTCTTTAAATTAGGATCTTAATTTGCTTATGTTATTAGTGTTCTTCTTCATCAAATAGCTACCAATGTATAAACCATAAAGAGACAAGAGACACAGAATATAGGCTATCCTCTAGATCCAAAACCTCTCACTCTTTGAGAGGAAAACCTGAACAAATTATTCTTATAGAGATTTCAATTGACGAATACCAAGACCACGACCCTTGACCTATTTTCCACTTGAAGACCAAGACACAAGTTCTCTTGACAGACAACCTTTTGCTCCTTTCCTCTTCTCGACTTCTCTTCCACTTCTACCTTCTTAGCACCGAGACATTATTACCACCAAGATATAATCATTGTCATAACACCGATATCTCCTTACTGTATCATCACTGAGATGTTACAACATCGAGACCTTCTTTCTGAGATCTTATTTCTATGGTATTACTGGGATCCTCCTACTATGATGACACCAAAACCATCTTACTGAGTTGGCACCAAATGATTCTTACTTTGGTGACACCAAAACAGAGATTGCACAGAGACTTTAACTGTGAGATAGCACTGAAACTGTGAGATAGCATCGAGATTGTGAGATAGTGATACTGAGATATCATCGAGACCTTCCCTCTAAGATTATCTGAAATCTTCTTCACTGTGATCTTTTCTGTAGTTTATATGAACTCCTGTCACTTATACCGAACTTATCTTCATAAATTCTGTGAGCTATATCTCAAATATCATCGAACTGTTTTATTGTGATATCCGCACCTTATTTCAGAGACCAATCTGCATTTCTTTCAGAGACCAATCCGAGCTGTTGTGGTGTAGTAATGTGAAGACCTTATATTGGTATATATATTTGTTTCCCACAATAAATAAGCTTACATTACTTTGCTGAAAGGTTGTGTCTCCACATATGTCAACATGAGTTCACTTATGGAAGCTAACTTTAAGAGAGATTACTTATTCTTGCCTTGGAGGGCTACTTGACAATACTATTGACTCATACATAAGTGTAATATTCCCAATAAGGGTCCTTCATACATGATATAAACTCAAATTTATTTTATGACCAATCCTACGAACTCACAATGAGATTCATACTAAAACAAAATTCCTTTCTCATGAAACCCATGAGACAAGCATAATAATAATTTTATTTTTTCTTCTTTTCATCAATTACATAAAATCACAAATACACGTGTCATTATGAAAACCGAACCTAGTTACTTTTCAACACTTCCTCTTAACTAAGGAGGTATTCATAATGGTACTTGGCCATTCTCAATCTCAATAATTTCTCATAAGAAGAATCGGATTGGTAACCCATCTGTATGGCATCATATCAACCAGCATTATCACATAGCAAGGCCTTGACTGAAATCTCTATCTCTCCATGAGATCCGAGCACAATGCTGGCAAGACCAATGATGTATAGACACCCTCATCATTGTCTCTCCCAGAACATACCCCACCCAAGTCCTCAGGGTGTGTTCCACCAATACTATTCTTATCTTGGATTCCCAATCCTCAAAGAATATTAGTCCTCTACGACTAATCTTATCTTGGATTCCCTAATACATCCTCAAAGAGCATCGAATTTAAGATGTTTACCCAATCCTCCATTATTTATTTCCAAGTGAAGACAATAGTGATGTGTCTATTTCTCCCTCTTAATTAGGGATGACATATATATTCCAATAAAAGAATATACTCATTCCTATGGAAGGAATGTACCTAATCTCCCTCTTGACTTAGGAATTTCCAAGTTTATTCCAAGTAAGAAACTTGTTTCCAATCTCCCTCTTAATTAGGGACCTACAGCAGCTCCTCAGTTGGAGATGGTGGGACAACCAGCTGCTTAAAGAACTCCTCCTCACAATGTCATGAAATTATTTTCATTATCTCGGAGTCTTCATGTTTAGGACTTCTACATTAGGTACCAACCATCCATCACTTTCATCCATGAGTTATCCATGTCATCATCAGAATAGTGATCCATTAGTTTGTATGAGTTATTCATGCCATGCTTCCTTCTTCATGCCATGTTTACTTAAGGGTCTTTCATCATACTAAATGTGCATCGGTGGTGGAATACATCCATAGATCTTACCTTGGCATCCATGCATAAACCCATCCAAATAAAGGAATGAACATTTAAAATCAACATTACCTTTTTGATGGTCTTTCAACATGACATCTTCCAGTTTTCATCAGCATCCTGCATAAATATTGACACATCTCCCAAATATCTATATTGTCAAGGGTCTCTTTCTTTTTAAAGACTCCATCAGAGTCTTCATATATTTCATAGAGATATCTAGTCAAATATTCTTGGTCTTTCGGATGTTGAATGTCTTTATAATGGTTGCATAATCCACGATCTCTTCCTTCCTTTCGTCACATATCTCATTCCAAGGAGCTTCCATTTAGAGTTCCTCGATTGTTGTCAACCACCTCATACTTTATATGAGAACATATCATGTTGATTTCATCTAGTCAATGTGTGACCCATGCATTCTCACATTCCTTTGAGGGAGGAGATCCTTTGTTTTGATCATGCTCTTAAGATAGAGCATTGGTTCATGATATATTTAACCATATGTCATGACTTCCACAATCTCAAATGTAAGCAGACATGCGTCATTTTTCCTTTGGGTCATCTAGGTTTCCTGCAGTAGTTTCCTTGATTGAAAGAGCTTCAATCCCTTGATTTTCTTCACTTTCATTTCATCATACCACCATCCCATGAAAACACTTGCTTTCCCTCATGATCGATGAACCTTTCAATGAAGATTCCACCAGAGAATCTTGAGGATCTAAAGTATCCCCATCGGTAGATGTTTCCTTTTGACATATGTATGATGAAACTTGTACTACATGACCTTGCCACTTGTGTTCCGAATGAGATTCCAAAGAGATATATCCTTGACTTCCATATATTCTAACAATTTTTCATGTTTCTTTATGATGATGTCCCAAGCTCTTATTCCCATTGCTTCTATGATGCCTTGATGCATCCCATTTAGTGAATCATGATAGCCATATCTTATAATAGAAGACTTAGGAACTTGAAAAGAACTTAAGTGACGAAGACTATCCCAATAGTGGAGATCTATTACTTCGTCATTCTTGGATTTCTTATGTTTAGTTTCCTCCACTTCTTTGGTGATATGAACTTCTTCTCTTCTTCTTTTTTTATTGCAGCATAATCTTGATTTTTCTCACTTTATCCCACATCAAATTTGGCCTTTAGTCTAGATTATTCAATCTTGCATAGTGATTATAGATCCTAGAATGGAGTAGCTTCTTTCTTCCAATATATACTTGAAGTAAAGTTACCCCACTCCTCAAACATGACTTCTCCCAATTCTTGTAGTTGATCTTAGATCTCAGATATCCTCATAAATTATGAGGCTACTAGTCCATCTTCCTTAGACATCTTCATCTTGTAGATTTCTTTCCTTAATGATATGACTTCTCCAGTAGTGCTTATGGAATATAGCTCTACCAGTTTGTCATAGATATCTTTTGAAGTCGCAAGTTTAGATACATATGGGATGAGGGGATCCTTGATGGATTCTATGAGAATCCTTTGAGCCCTAACTTCCCCTTTCATATACTTGGCAAGTGCTTGAGCATCTTCTTCTCCTAGTTTGGTGATAGATCCTTTGACATGACCAATGACCTCATTTTCAATGAGATTTAGATTTGTCCTTTTCTTCCATGTAAGATAGTTTGAAGCCCTAACCAATTTGTTGCTTTCCTTGAAAAAATACATTTTTACATATTCAGATAAGTTCATATACTTACTTGATACGATGCTCCTCTCACCTTGTTGCTTCCTTAATGTTGATGATAATATAGAGAATAGAAAACTTCTCCTTTGTGAAGGTAGTTTTCTTCAAGAATTATCCTTGATACCACAGAGAGTGAGATGACATTGCCTTTTGATCTAGATTATTTTGGATGAATAGTCTTCAAAACACTTTAACTTGATTTGTAGATCTCTTCAATTTGAGTAGATGTAGAATTTTGGCCTTCTTGTCTTGATGACGATCCCAATATTTCTTTCTATACTTATTTGATATGAGGGTTATGATGCTTCCTTTGACTTCAAGATGATCTTTGCTTTAATGCCTTACTTGAAATTTTATCATTTTGTGTCTCTTGATAAGATTCTCTTCCTTGACTTAGTTACCTTAGCTCTGAAACCATGTTCATAAACCTAGGGCATATGGATTAAGTGATTTCTCTTCTATTAGTAACTATGTGTGAGTATTTTTTACTTCTTTAGATTAGGATCTTCTTTTACTTAGGTTATCAGTGTTCTTCTTCATCAAACAACTACCAATGCATAAACCATAAAGAGACAAGAGACATGAAATATAGACTATCAACTAGGGCCAAAACCTCTCTCTCTTTGAGAGGAAAACCCGAACAAATCCTTCTTATAGAGATTCCAATTGACAAATACCAAGACCATGATCCTTGACCTATTTTCCATTCCAAGACCAAGATACAAGTTCTCTTGATAGTCAACCTTTTTCTCCTTTCCTCTTCTTGACTCCTCTTCCACTTCTACCTTCTTAACCCTGAGACATTATTACCACCGATATCTAATCACCATCATAACATGGAGATCTCCTTATTGTATCATCACCTAGATGTTACAACACCAAGACCTTCTTTCTGAGATCTTCTTTCTATGGTAGTACTAATATCCTCCTACTATGATGACACCAGAACCTTCTTATTGAGGTGGCACTGAAATCTTCTTACTGTGGTGACACTGAAATAGAGATTGCACCGAGACCTTGACTGTGAGATAGCATTGAAACTTTGAGATAGCACTGAGATTGTGAGATAGTGATACTGAGATATCACCGAGACCTTATGTATAATACTATCTGAAATCTTATTCACTATGATCTTTTCTATGATGTATCCAATCTCCTGTCACTGTATACCAAACTTATCTTCTGAAATTCTATGAGTTATATCTCATAGATCATCGAATTGTTTTACTGTGATATCCGCACCTTATTTCAGAGACCAATCTGCACATGCTTCAGAGACCAATCTAAGTTGTTGTGGTGTAGTAATGTGAATAACTTATACTAGTATATATAGTTGTTTCCCACAATAAATAAGCCGACATGACTTTGTTGAAAGGTTGTATCTTTATATATGCCGACATGAATTCACTTATGGAAGCTGACATGAAGAGGGATGACTTATGCTTTCCTTGGAGAGATACTTGACAATACTATTGACTCATACATAAGTGTAATATGCCCAAGAAGGGTCCTTCATACATGACATAGACTCAAATTAATTTTATGACCAATCCTAAGGACTCACAATGGGAGTCATACTAGAATAAAATTCCTTGCTCATGAAACCATGAGACAAGCATAATAATAATTTTATTTTTCTTCTTGTCATCAAGTACATAAAATCACAATTACACGTGTCATTATGAAGACTAAACCTAGTTAATTTTCAACATAATTAACTGAGCTAACTGAGTGACAAGTGTCATGTCACCTCAATTAACTACCTCCAAGATTTTTGCTGAAATAGAAATTCAAATTTTCTGCTGAAATAGAAATTCAAATTTTCTCTAGTTTTCAACACTAAAGACTTTTC
The DNA here is from genome assembly GCA_000404065.3 of Pinus taeda. NCBI lineage: Eukaryota > Viridiplantae > Streptophyta > Pinopsida > Pinales > Pinaceae > Pinus > Pinus taeda. The sequence goes on along the minus strand of APFE030848979.1, from coordinate 74,897 downwards.
TAATCAACTGATTAAAGGTTGTGTTATCATAATGAAATCTCTCCACTTCCGTAAGATTTTTCTTTCCACACATTTCTTCAACATTATTATTATTATTATTATTATTATTATTATTATATTATTATTATTATTGGTAATATTCTAATTCTAAACATTGCTAAATAACTTAGTAAACATTCGGGGAAAGAGACAAAATTGGACAGAGCCATGGCTAAGGTTTCTGGAACAGAGATATGCGCTGCCACCGCTCTGCAAACTAAAGGTTGGAGCTACAACAGAACAGCATGAAGCCCTCACAAGCAATCGGCAGCTGGGCTAGCTGATCATGACGTTATGTCAATGTTCTAGCTTGGTCTCGAACCGAAAAATGATTTCTCTGTGGTGGATCGATTCTTGCTCAAGCCAGGGGCGAGCTCTATCTCCCTGAATCACGGTGATTCTTACTCTATGGAGCACGGATCCATAGTACCGAGACATGGAATGAGAGACAGAACCTAGAATAGATCATATCAGCTAAACAATAACTAGTTATACCCTGGTTTCGATTGGTCTACCGTTCATCGGAATGGCAACCCTATACGGGAGGTTATAGCGCTTGATGGCCAGGTGATCCTCATCAGGCTTGATGGCCAAGTGATCCTCATCAGGCTTGCTGGACCGAAAGGTCGACCGCAGAAACGAATCAACCAAATGCTGGGAGATTTGAACAATGGAATTTCATTTTCATGGAATTTTCCATCTTTTAACCAAAGCCTGGAAGTGTACAGCTATGAGCGTATATTTGGGGTTTCGCCTTTGTGGGGGGCTTCAAATGAACTTGTAATTGTTGTTCCTAGAACCCTCAACAAGGGGGAAGAGACGCTAAAACTTTGTTGCATTACCAGAACGGCTCTACTTACTGCCCTATTGAACAAGCTCGACACTATCAATGGCATCGATCTGCTCATACATAGGTTGGATCTAGATTCATGCATATATTCTAGGTTATTCTCTAGACCAGATCTCACTACTAATATGAATATGGCCTTACAACAAGGGGATCAGTTCCTGAATAGGTTGGCACTAAAGATCTGCATATATTCGAGCATATACCCAGGAAGGGTTTCATCTATCGGCATTAAGGAATCCCTATTACCATCCCAACAGGCTGAAGACAAGAAGGGGATAAGGAACACACACAGACCCAAGAAGCAAGGCAATGCGGATTCACCACTGCAGCTACAAGAAGAATATTATGATTCAGAGTGCATGGATCCAACAGTTTCAGTGCCCCAAATAGCAGATGGACCCTAGCCAAGAACAGCACTATCCACTATGGACACCGATCCAGATCTGATACAAATCTTTATCAGAACTCTATCAGGATTCAGGAAGAATGGTTTGCAAGAAAACCTAGAAGGGGGGGTTGATAAAAGATATAAAGTATGAAATCCAAGCACATACATGTATATCAGCAAGCATGCAAAGCTTGATATATGCAGGACCAATACACAGTACAATACTATGGAATTGTGTCAGACTCAACCATCATCCTAAACACGAGGCTGAGAGGTGGAAGCTTTGGATCTAGCTGAAAGGGCACAAGTTCTTTCAAGGATGCAGTCAAAGGGATGGGAGAAGCCAACACCAAACCAGCACCACCACCAGAGCTACCTGGACCATACATTGTGGAGCAAAAAACGTAGATTCCAGTACTGACAATCTCTCTGCCTGAGGTAAATGATTTTTATACTGATTTTTATACAAAGGTCATCATATGCAAATTCCATGGTTTTTGGCCCAAATTAGATGCATTACAACAATGGATCTACTCGACATGGACAACAAATTGTGACATCTATTTTTGTTCCAAAGGTTTTTTTATTGTCAAATTCGACATGGTCAAGGAAAGGGAATATGCCATGGTTCTGGGGCAATGTAGGACCCTTCATGATCCCTTGGTTCCCAAGTTTTGATGCCACTACTATGGTGGTTTCCAAAATCCCTGTTTGGGTTAGGATACGCAACCTCCCACTACACTTTTTTCTTCCCAAAGTTTTTGAAGGAATGGGGAATGCGATAGGAAAATTCCTCAAGCTAGACGTGGAAAGAGTCTCAAGAGGCATACACACCTTTGCCAAAATATGTGTAGAGGTAGATCTTAGTCAAGGCTTACCTGACGGCATAATTCTGATCCATAACAACACACAGTGGAATCAACCACTAGATTATGAGAATACGGCATTCTGGTGTCGTGGCTATCAACAAACAGGTCACCTTCTTAGTACCTACCCACAAGCCAAAAAGGACACCAGAAGAAATAAGAAACAATCACAAAAAACAAGAGGCTAGCAAAGCACAATGAATCAATATGGAACAGCAGACGATGAGGAGAAAATAAAGAACAATGTTGACATCACATGAACAGCAGAAGACGAGGAGAAAACAAAGAACAATGTCGGCATCACAGAATAGACTGCACAAATCAATCCACTAAGGGACATCATAGAGCACAATGCTGCCCCATTATAGCAAGACAACGACCAACTGCAACAGCATACAATAGGGAATGAAACTAGTGGTAGCAAACGAATCCATGGATCAGAGGGATCGGATTCGGATAAAGAATATCTCACAAACATCAATGAGAACCAAATGTCTATTGTAACTTCCACTCCCAACACTGGTGGTTGGTGAAAAGTGGAAAAGAAGAAAGGTAGAAAAGAATAGATTAGTCCTTATGGATCCTGAGAAATTAGGACCTGCTATTACTATATATGCGCATTAGCATCTACAACATGTAATTTTTCTCATTTTGAATAAAATTACGATTTTTTCAAGGGGAAAAAAACTTAGTAAACATTCTACCAAGTGTGGATAAAACTCCACAGAATGAAATATGTTCGAAGCATGAAAATTGAATCGATTTTTTTTATTTTAGAAAACTCAAATTGGAAAAAGATTTACCTTAAGAATATTTGTATAAATGTAATAAGAAAATGTGAAATATCATTACATTATAGATTAAAGTCATAAAGTTTCTTTGGCACCTGCATTCTCTCGCACATATCTCATCCTCCACACATCCTTGACTTCGCACAACTAAATCTATAAAATGAAAAATGAAAAATAGTTTAAAATTAATTTTTTGTTTGTGCCCTCATTCTCTTGTACATTACCCATCCTCCACACAGTAAAATCTTTGCACAAGGAAATAATCATAATAGAAAACATAAGAATAATAATTCTAAATTTATTCATAGTTAAATTAATTATGCGTCCACAGCATAAATTTCCTTCTGCACCCTCGTTTTCTTGCCCATACGTCGTTCTCGGCATGTCCTTAGAACAATGAACGTTTACACTATGCAGACTCAAAAGGTGACATTAACAGGAAAGATAGAAGCTTAAAATAAATGAAACTTAGATCATTGGTATATTTACATTGCTAGAGCGACTCTGCAAACATAGAGTTAGGAATTAGAACCGTAATTCACCAAGTTTATCCACAAGTGTAACACATATTGAAGTTTATGGAGCCCCATTCTGGAATTGCATAGCAAGATCTTAGTTCTTCATTGGTTAGAATGGTCAATGCTCTGAAACTTCTCATCGTTTTGGTCTTAAAGCATTCTAAAATGATTAAATACAAGCACACATCCACTTTGGCCTTCTAAATTAGAAAATGACAATACTGGAATTGAAGATGGAGCAATTGCAAGTGGCAAACGAGACATTGAACTTTTGTCTCGATAATTTGGCTTACGTCACTTCTGATATCGAGGATATGTAGTAATTTACATAGTTGTTAGTGTTTTTTTTTTTTTTTTTCTCTTTTATTAATAAATCAAATCATTTTATATTAGCTTATATAGCTCAATTGTCAACAGTGTCAATACTTCTTTGAATTTTTTAACATTAAAACAAGAAATTGTGCCTGCATTCAAAAATAACAATTAATTTGCATGCATGACATTTATATGTATTGTTATATTTAATTTGTTTCCTATATGCCCTATGTCAAAGTAAATTGTTACTGATTTTCCTTCCCAGCTAACATACGCATTTATGTAGCGAATCGACATACATATCTCACCTTCCGCATAGTTAAATCTCCACACAATGAAAAATAATAAGAACCCTAATTTCATCCTTGTCGAAAATAAGATCCAATATAAAATCTCATCACAGTAAAAGTTCCACATAATGAATGTCATGCACATACCCCATTCTGAGAAATAACACACTGTCAAAGCACTCATGAAACCCCTTGCTCTCCCGCGCATAAATATGTGTCCATTAAAACATATATGCTTCTAGTATAACACAAATGCATATGTGACTCTACGCAACCGTTGTCCCACACATACTTTGTAATCTACATAGTAAAAGCTCTGCAAAATGAAACATAATAATATTCCTCATTCTCCTTAAACATTCGTACAATATAAAATAAATGATTTGGAAATTTGTAAAAATATCTTTGCACAATGATATATTAAATTCGGGAAATCAACAAACATACCCCATCTTCTACATAGTCAAAGCCCCGCACAATGAAACATAATAATAATAAAAAAAATAACTTTAATAGTTTAACATTAATTTCCCTATTCACCCCACATTCTCTCGAAAATACCTTGTTTAGTTTCCAATATAAAATATCAACACAGTAAAAGCTTCGCATAATGAAATCCTTCACACATACCCCGTCCTCCGCAAATATTCAATTCTAACACCAATGCTCAGAGAAATAACACAAATGTTAGAGCACTCGTGAAAACCCCTGTTCTCCTACACATGCGTCATTTTCTAGATTCTTTATCATCAATAGAAAACATATGCTTCCAACATAACACAAATGCATATGCATCACTTTTCTTAACAAATCCATTTCGCGAAAAAATCTCACAGATTAACATTAGTAGTTTTAAAATACCCTATGCACCACCCCGCGAGGGGTGATGGACAAATGTCCAATTAATATTATTATGTTTCCTTGTGTGGAGAACAGAGGATGTGCGAGAGAACTAGGGTGCTTTGCATAGTGAGTGTGTGATAATGATGAACAATGTGGCAATTGGTACGGTTTCATTGTGCGGAATATTTATTGTGCAAAGGAAGAAGTATGTGCGGGAGAACTGGAGTCTTTTGTATAGACGGTGGTGCTCTGACACTGACGTGGGGTAATCGTTGGACTATAAAAGCTACTCTTATTATGTAATATTAAATAAAATAAAATCAATATGTTTGATATGCAGTTGCGAGACATTGTTATGTTAGTGTTCTGGTCAACAATGTGGGAATTAACAACATTAATCATTATGTTCTCTCACACATACTCGGTCCTCCACAAAGATTCATAACCCTAAAATCAAAGCTCTACGCAACTTCTCTCCTAATTGTCAATAATGTCAATCCTTCTTCGAATTTTTTAACATTAGAACAAGAAATTTTGGCGACATTCGAAAATAACAATTAATTTTCATGCATGACATTTATCTATATTGCTATATCTAATTTGTTTCCTATACCCTACGTCAAATCAAATCGTTATTGATTTTCCTTTTCGACTAATGTACACATTTATTCAGTGAATCGACATACATATCTCACCTTCCGCATAGCCAAAGCTTCACACACCGAAAAATAATGAAAACCCTAATTTTGTCCTTACCAAATAAAGTATCCAACATAAAAGCTTAACACAATGAAATGTCCTGAACATACCCCATTTAAAGCAATAACACAATTTCAAAGCATTGGTGAAACCCCTCGCTCTCCTGCACATAAATTTGTGTCCATTAAAACATATATGCTTCCAATATAACACAAATGCATATGTGACTCTACGCAACCACTCTCTAGCACATAATTCATACTCCGCACAATAAAAGCTCCACACAACGAAACATAATAATATACCTCGTTCTTCGTCAAGATTCATATGATATACAATATACAATTTGGAAATTTGTAAAAATATCTCTGCACAACGATATATTAAATTTAGGAAATCAACAAACATACCCCATCTTCCACACAGTCAAATCCCCATACAATGAAACATATTAATAATAACATAATAGCATTAATAATTTAACATTAATTTCCCTATGCACCCCCTATTCTCCCAAAAATACCTCGTTCAATTTTCAATAACATCAAATGCAGTGGAGATGGTAATATGCAGATGGTAATATTTTTGTTTAACATTGACAACAAGGTATTCACTAGGCCACTAGGGATTGGGACTAATCATTTTTAACCTATATAAGAATAATAGAGTGTCAAGGTTACTACTATGGTTATACCTTTTTTTGACATCAGGAAATCTCCATTATGGTAGACATTTATAGCTACCTTGACATGCTTTGGTCTTGAACTCATGATGTCCTAAACCCAAAATACAAGAGGGGTTGGTTAAATCATCTTGCTTAGAAGCCTAAGCTTAAGGAAATATTAATACTTGATTGATGGGATTCTATCACATCAACTCAAGCATTGCCACCATAAAGTCAACAAACAAATTGAAGAGGATGGGAAAAGAGCATATTTTTCTGCAATAAACTAGAAAAAATCCCAATATTCCTCCTCTTTAGAAGGGGGAAGACATAATGCATATTGATGAAGCTATTAAGAAAGAAATCTCAGACATCAAAAACAACTTTTAGATAGAACAAATTGATCCAATGTAGGGCCTTCTGGGCTCATGAAATAATATATTTCTTAAAAGACTTTCATAGTGATACCAAAGTGTCTAGATAAGATAAAAGGAAAGTACTATTCTAAAGACATGTTTGGAGATGAACAAAGAAAAGGTTGAAGATGAAAAATGAAGGACATCTTGATCTTAATGAAGGAATTGTATCAATGAATTTAAGTGTAAGTCGAGTACATGCAACCAAAAGAAATAATAATAAGTGTAAAATATGTAGAGACCATCATTATCCCTAGTTTGTGGAGTAAGACACTATTGTTACCATTAGACAGGTAGTAAGATTTGGTTCACTAACAATATTACCAATTTATAAGCCTTCTAAAGAAGGCTCGTGATTTTTAATAGAATAAATACCAACACTTGATCTGACTAACTAGTTTGTGTTGGTTCCATCAAGGGTCCATCGTTTCAAAACCAATGCAACTCACAACCTCCACAAAGAAAAAAAAAACTCAAAAATTTTGTCTCTTATTTTCTTCACACTCTTCTCAATGAGAATTTTTTCTGCATTTGAAGAATTGTGTTTACTTTTTAATTTTGATATTTACCTTTATTTATATTTTAATTTCATTAACTAAAATTTTGACATTAAAAATTAAAGTAGGACCCCAGTTTGAGACATTTGACAATGGAATAAGAGTCATTATAACTCAAACAATTGATAGAACTGTTTAATGCCTCCAAACTCTAGCTAAAGCATCTAATATCAATAGCAAATGTTAACCAAAAATACAAAGGCCTAACAAGACATCCTACTATCTAGCCAACCAAAGGATCTGCAAATATTAGCTTCCAAGGTTACTCTAAAAGTATTTGCACTACGTTTGGGGGGATTTATGAGATTTAGGATATGTGGTGTATGTTCAACCCCTTAATAGTTTGTGATGGATTTTCACATGGAAGATAGTTCATGAAGGATTTCTATATTGTATATGGCTTAGTAGTTGCTTGACCTCAATTGGGTGCTTGCATGATACTCTCCCATAGGGTGTTGGAGATCTTCAAATAGCTTTGGTGATGTTCTATATGACGGACACATGAAGGTGGTTAGTTCCTAGGAGAATGCCTAAATATGAGGAGGAACATTTTTCATCCTATAGGAGGACATTGGGCCACAAACAATACATGGTATATTTGATGTTTGGATGGAGGTATGGAGTTGGCTTGGATATACTTGGATTGTGACAATGGTCATGTAGAGAAAGTGGACCCAATGGATTACATGGCATAGAGGTATTATGGACTCATTAAAGACTTGTAATAGGGGTGTTAGACACACCTCGAAGAGCACCCTTACATTAGGAGCCTTATGGATGAAATTGCCTTGGATCTTGGCATGTGTACCTTTAAGAGTAACACTCCGCATGTTTGATATTATGTGTGTTATCGAAAGTTACTTGTAATGGAATACACTCACATGTGTATTGTTAGCCTTCACTACCTCTCATATATGTAGAGGAAGGAGAAAGCCCTTCACCCACTCACTCATTCTTGTGTGGAGATGTGATGAAGAGAAAAACACTACTCTCCTCTTAGGTTTCCTTTTGTACTCTCTCTCTCTCTCTCTCTCTCTCTCTCTCTCTCTCTCTCTCTCGGGGTTTTTAGTGTTTATTGGGCTTCTTGGAGTATCTTGAAGACTAGGGTTAAGGTTTCATCCTTTGGACATTCAAAGATTATGGTTTTGAGATGAAACCCTAGGTTGTACTTGGTGAAGAGAAGAAGAGTAAATGTATTGTTTTGGAGTACACGCTTCTGTAATGCAAGCTTATTTTTGTGATAAGGTTATGGTATGTACATGAAATTTTATACATACTAATGAAGTTTCTAGCTATCCAATGCCTGTGTAAATTTCATGTTAGATTTTCAACCACTTATATTCTTCACGATTTGTTATTTTCAACTCCATGTCTTACTAATATAAGTTAAGGGTGAATGTGTTAAGTGATTGAACATTTATATTGAAGAATATAAGGATAGTTTTGATGCAATAATTATAGTTGTCATAAGTGCTTTTAGATCCATTATATGCATAATGAGATTACCCTATAGGGGTCAAATCTATTGGAACACATTGGTATTTCTTCTCTTGAATTCCCTAGTGGGTCGGGCTTGTTAAAAGTTGAAATATATTTTGTTGTTATTATTGTTTTGTTTATATTTTGTAATATTTGTAAGGCTGAAAATTCAAAAGGTTAAGGTTTGGGAAACCTTGAAGACAGAGGTGAAATTTCTAAATTGCATGAGAAAGATCAATCTACAAAAACTTCTACAAAAGCAAGTTAGCATCAACACCAAGAAGTCCACCCTTAATTCTTCACCATCCTTGGCTCACACAAGTTCTCTTCCATACTAGCACTCTTGTCTCCCTACAATTTACAAAACTTGGCTAATTTGCATCACACAATTACATGGATTACAAGACAACTCTTACTTTAGTCTTGAAGTCTATATGTCCATCCTAAGATCTGAGTCCTTAAACCATAGGTTTTCAACTCTTGCATTAACACAAGCACAAAGGTCTCCATGGAACATCATAAGTGTAGTAAACAATTCATCTTCCACATAGATAGCACACCAAGCTCAAGACTTTAAGCTTTCCATGATCTTTCCCTAACTCTTGCATCACACAAGAAGAATATTGCAATATCATCCAAGGTGTTAACTCTCTTTTCCATATATTTTATAGCATTCAAATCCTAGGGCTACCTTCTCTTGCTTCAAAAAAAGAGTCACAACTTATACAAGGAAAACCATTAACTCTTCATTGCTATGTTCTCCTCTAGCGTTTACTTTCATAGCATACATCCTAATGCCATCTTGCATCTGTAGGAGCAAACTCTCCAAGAGCATCCAAGTGCTCTCCCTTTTCTTATGTCTTCTCCTAAGGTTTACATCACAAACCTAAAATCTTGCTCCCAATAAGACTTCACCAAGTGAGCATAAAGAGTACATTATAGTATGTTATAACAAGGAATTTCTCTCTCCATCATATAGAATAAGTTAGGGATTCCAACTTAAAATATAAAACTAATTCCATACAATAACCAACAAGGAAATCCCACATGGACTATTATACAATATAAGGCTGAAAAGCGTCAAATTAAGGTTTTATAAAACTTCAAGGTGGTGCACTCTCCAAGCATGATACTCCTTGAGCTCAATGCCTCTCCTTAGAGATGGTGTGATCTCGAACAAGCTATCAATGTAATGTCCCCTCTTCCATGGTGGTTTGCTCCTAAACATGTCCTTTTGTGCTCAACGCCCCTAAACATGTGTGTCAATGTAGTTACTATACTTCTCTTCCACATATGTGTCTTGGTTCAACCTCCATGAAGTATGATCCTCAAACTATGTTAGGGTCTTACCCTAACTTCCTTATTCATGAAACTGTTGGACACCTAATCCTAAAGGGTTAGCGTGGAAGCCGAATGGACAAGCAGTCCAAGGGACCTTAGGATGTGAATCCCAACGGTCACCATATTGTACTATAAATGTACATCTTTTGTGAATAAAAATTGTACTGAATGATTTATCTTTCCTATTGTTTTCCTATTTGTTCTCCCTGACCATGTCTATTTAACATGGTATCAAAGCCATGATGAGTGGCCTGTTTTCCCTAAGCAACTAATCTGAGTTGCCTTGAATAGTGTTGGCCCAGTCTTCATTACCTGAAGAACGCCTGCCTGCCTTCCTGAAGCTACATACCTAATTTCTGAAGGAAACTCCTGGCCTGCACACTCCTGAGGAAATGGTAAAGCTGGAAACACTGCTGAGTTGCTGAGTGAAACGCACGCTGCCTGAAAAACGCTTGAGGGAAATAAAACGCATGCTAACAAGGAACGAAGGACCGCCTGAAGAGCACAGGTCAGAGTGCAGGTCTCAAATTAGTTTTATATAATGTAACTATTGTCAGATTTATCTGCCATATTTTCTGCCCTCTGCGTGATAATCTAGTGTAAGCATTACATTAAATTGAATGAACACTCAGTTTTTGAGTGTTGAAGGACTGTTCTCAGTGCCTTTGAAGGACTGTGCTTTGTGTCGTTGAAGGACCGTGCTCGATGTGCGTTGGTGTTGTTCTTACCAGTGTTGAAAAACAAAAGTTCATTGACTGACAATGCGCTGTATACTCCGTTTGAAAACTGGTTATCACTGTATGGCGAGTGTATTGGCATCGGTTGATGGTATTTACTTATTATATGTGACTGGTGTTGAACATTGTACAATAAAAACTGCTCCATTGCCTGAAGCATACCACCAAACCCAGTAATCCCACTCCATTGTGTTTTCGTGTTGCTGTGTGCGATACTACAAGCCTGCCTTGCCCATATGCAGTTCCAGAAGACATGTAATCTGTTCTGCTCAAGCACCTCAAGCCATTCCTGGAAAGCAAGACATCTATTTCTCTACTGAATTAGACGTTGCACGTTCTCATTCTTCACCTATTTCTGGGTGACAAAATGGGAATTTAAAAGGATATGGTGTGGTGCCTATTTGTGAAATTCTCTCCGGGCAATGGTATTTTGTGAACGACTCCGAGTCCTGCTTGGTGGTTCCTTCTGAAAATGAAAAAGATGTTGCTATACGTTACCTGATTGTATGCAAAGATGAGTATAATGAAAAGGGTTTCCTAACAACTGCCAGCCACATGCTGTCAACAGAGACACGTTTCCTTGAACGTTATCAGTCGTTAAGAAAATATTATTCTCAGGGAAATGAAGGGTTATTTCAAAAGCACCAGCACGTGGACGGACATAATGTAAAATTAATGAAGACACAGTAAATACTAAAAAGCTTCCTTAAAGCATCAATAGCGCTCTGGCTGCAAGGTTTGTGATATTTTAAAAGGAGAATTATTTCTGGTGAAGCTACTTTTAGCTCCACGATATGCATTTGAGGAGTGCATCAAATGCTATTGAAAAGTGAACTAAAACACGGAGTTAGGTAGCTTGAGCTGCAAACATCACAGTAGATTCTGCATTTCATTTCTTCAAAGAGCGCGAGGGCTTCCTTGCCACAGACGCAACTGCCTTGAAATAGACCCTGAGAAACCTCTAAACAAGAATGTGGCAGCCATGACAACGACTGAACCGGAGGCGTGTGGTTGTTTGTACGTATTGTGTGCCTTGTGCTTAAATTAACGATCCAGAGGGAGTTCAGGCAAAGCAGAGAAGAAAAGATTTATTCCGGTGAATCGAATTGGGCTACACAATCTTGATCCCTCTTTGGATCGATGTATTGTTCTTAAAACTTGGTGCTAAGAACTTGCGATGTACAGTTCTTAAAATACTTTTCTGCCACCTCTTCGCTTTATACGAGCCGATTTCTATTTGTGCTTTTACTGTCATAGTTAAAGTTTATGATGTTGTCTCTGTCACATTAATTTCCCATCTAAAACAGTCGGACTGCTCTGCTTTATGAACGATAGGTTGCTAGTTTTGCATCCCTAGCAGACTAAACGCCTCCATATCAGACTTCTGTCACTTACTTTGACATCACCAAAGCTCTTCCAAGTTTCATCGATTAGGCATTGCCAGGCAACGGTTTCTGTTTTCACCAGGTCTGTATAGGTCAGCAACACTGTTGGCGCAAGCACGACCAAACACTATAATATCAAGAAGGGAGTTCGCACCAGGTCGATTAGTACCATGAACGGATGCATATGATGCCTTTCCAGAAGCTAATAATATATGTATAACGACATCAGGGTTATCACCTATGAGATTCACAAATTATCAGGACAAGGAATCGAACATTCCCCTTTGCTGTTAAAGACAGGTGAATGCAACAAATTCTGGACACCAGCGGTCAATGTTTTTAATTCTTCCAGTTAATTGAAGAAGGGAATAAACTTCAACAACACAACTTAAAAAGCTTCACTAGTTTGGAAAATGGATAAAATTGGGGAAGTATTAAAGTTGCTAAATACTTTAATGCACTCCACAGTTCATGACAGAGTTCAAATTAGCAAAAATATTATATTTGATATTAGAACTTGTCTGCAAAATGTACAAGAAAACATTGAATTTTTGCAGTTGGAATCTCAGCTTCAGCAAGAAGAACTACAGCAATGGAGTCATCTTTCTGAACCTGTTTCTGTTCAGAAGATTGAAACAGACTCCCATAAACAGCAAGTCAATAATGTTACAGTGCAAGTTAATAATGCAACAGTTGTACATGCAGATGCAGAAACTCAGTCTGCACTTCCCAAGCCCATCATCAGACCTTGGGAACAGCTTGTCCACAACAAGCACAGAACCGGTCTTGGATATGACAAGGACTTGTCCTTTCATATTCCAGACTACACTAAGCCCATTCAGTTTCAGAGTGCTGGTTTCATTTATGACAGTTCACCTACTCCTCATGACAGTTCAGCTACAGTTGTTCGAGACTCTGCTCCTCTTCCACAAAAGCAACAACAACAACAGATCGTGAAATGCCAACACTGTGATCGAGTTGGCCATCTGAAAGATCACTGTTTTGATCTTCATCCATGTAAGCACTGTCATAAAACTAGCCATTCTTCACACAGATGCTTCAGCAACAAACGTTCTGCAAGAACAAAGATTCATCTAGGATGGATCGCTTCTTGGCAATGGGCATCAACAGCCAAGAAGATATTCCAAACACATGTTAGAACTTATTCCAGAATATTGAACAGTCTTGCAGTTGAGTTTTATCCATCTTCTCACCTTGTATCTGACAGGGGGGGAAATGATGGTCATCTACAAGCTTCAAAGCCTCATCAAGTGAGCCTGAGCCACAACCTGCCACACTAGTTTCAGAGTTGTAGCCAGAGACAAAGATGCCTGAACATGCCATCAGTTGGCGATCATGGACACTTCCTCTAGCAGAAGACTTACAGCTTCTTGCCAGTTTTGGAAGAGTTCCGAAGACAAAATTGAGAACACTTCCTCTAGCAGAAGACTAACAGCTTCTTGCCAGTTTTGGAAGAGTTCCAAGAATTGCATAAGCATTCCAGAGTTGTTGGTCATCCTTAAACCATCACAGGTTGAGACTTCCCTTTTACAGGTTGAAGTTTTACCTTTTATGCAGGGTGAGGCCTCCCTTTTACGGTTGAAGGTTTCCCTCTTTAAAACAATAGGATCACTTACTCTAGCAGAAGACTTACAGCTTCTTGCCAGTTTTGGAAGAGTTCCGGGAACTGCACTAAGCGTTCCAGTGTTGGTGGTCATCCTTAAACCACTGCCTTTTTATACCAACATTTCATAGAGCACATACAGCCTAGTGCTGCCATGCATTATTGCACATTTTGTATTACAGCTCTTTTCTTGGACTCATACATAACCCTTCGGATTAAGGGGGGAATGTTGGACACCTAATCCTAAAGGGTTAGCGTGGAAGCTAAATGGACAAAGAAATCCAAGGGACCTTGGGATGTGAATCCCAACGGTCACCAAATGTACTATAAATGTATATCAAATTGCTAATAAAATGGTATCGCATGCTTTATCTTTCTCATATGTTCTCGCTGTCCATGTGTGTTTGACAAGATGTTAACTCTTATGAAAATGCATTTGATATCCATATGATGGATGAAATAATAGGTTCCTCAAGTGATCAAGGTGAGATAAATGCAGTTTCAACATAAATTGGTGTTGAAAATGTTGAAGTTTTTTTCCTTGGAAGGTGACACAATCCATTCACGAAAAAGGAAAAAAAGCTAGTGGACCAAAGGGAGACAATTTCAAGAATATTGGGTCTCAAGTTTTCCATTTATTGAAGTAATACCTCCTACAAATGAGAACGAGGTTTCCACAGAAGTTAGATGTAATGAATGTAGTTGGAAAACTCGCGAGGTAGTGAAATTTCAAATAAATCTAGATACAATACAAAATCATGTAGGAAAGGTGTATGAAAAGAAATCATATGATATATTAGGTAGGTCGGTTCAATTAGATATGAATTTGTAAGGTCAACACTTCATTACTTATTTCCAGCATCCATATGAATCTGTATGCATACAATCAACAATCCTATTATTTCCCTTTATCTTTGGTCTGCCAAGACACTACATTTCAGAGAACCTTTGTTCACAGAGCTGAACTATCACACCATAGTCTAATATTAATTTGTTGTTGGTTTAATCTTCAGGAATTGGCAGGTTTTCAACAAATATGAATAGTGTTCAAGGTTGGTAATTGAGATGTAATTGTCCAGTATAACTTGCTCATATGTATCAGTCAACTGTTATATGATATGATAACATACATTTCATCCATGGATTGTCTTAATGGATCAAAGTGTTCCCATGTATAGACCAACTTTTCTTTTCAGAACTACAACTTCAATTGTGCAACCACCATCCTGTACATTAGCATAAGACACATGTTTTACTTGTTCCACCAAGAAATACTAGATCTTATGCTAAATAGATTGTTGTAAGCACTTTCTCCAATGGATGGAAGACTCCAAGCCTACGCTGAATGCAATATCTTACATCTCTTTGCTAATTCTCATGGTACATGTGTGCATACAATTTTTAGCAATAGTTCCCCTTGATAATAATGATGCCATTAAGAAATGATATACAACTCCAATCCTGCTTCATATCTCCATCGTTACTACATGCATTGACAATGATGTGTATGTTGAGTATCGAGTGAGATGCCATGTTGAATCACTGCTCCTCATAGATCATCATGTACAGTAAGGTCAAAACTAATATATCTTCCTCCCTTCTGATATGCTATGATAGGAATCCCCACATGATCCTTATCATTATTAAATGGTTGTGACAAAAATGTCATTGATTGTGTCTCGTTTCTTCCAAATGCTTTGATCATTGTGAAGAAAATGATCAGGCAACCTTTTCAAGGCCCTAGTAGCATCTTCAAGTTCCTCATAGTCACAAGATGATGAACTCATTCTCGCAATGTATCTTCTCACAACACTTCTCATGCAATGGTATCATCTCTAGGGCAATCTTCACGCAAAGATAGACATATCCTCCATCTGAAAGTTACAAAGTAGGATTCCTACAAATCTTGCAAGGAAAAAAAAGGGTTTTCGCTTTAGGGCTCCTCGTTTAATAACCAATAGAATTGAGGGTACAAGTCTACAAAAAAATTAGATTCACCTCTAAAATGATGGAAAGGGTTTCTCCCTTGCAATAATTTCTCAAGTGAACGTTTTTGAGACTTGCTACTATGTGTGTCACTACATAAATGAAAGCTTTTTCAGAATCAAATAGGCATTCCAGTTTTTGTCTTCATAAATTGGAAAGTATTGTTGAGCGTGTATTCCTTAACCTCTTCCTGGTATGCAATGTAATTTTTTTTTTATAAACATTACCTACCACCTCCATATATGTCCAACCAATATTGGAAAATGTTTCATAAAATTCCTCAAATTGAAGCTGTTAATTTAACTCCCACAATGACTTTGTATACCCTGTCATTTAAATTTTAACTCCACCAAACTACAACTCGATTTCATTTGAAATACAATTCATTTTAATTGTTCGCACTTTAGCTAGATTATCCCACCTGCCATCTGTAATATGAATGCTTCATATAAGTTCATAAAATTCAGAATTTATAGGCTCTAAGTTGCAAAGATGTTCCACTTTAACTCACCTACCCAAAAAATGCAGTCAATTCAGGATGCATCAAACAAGGACCTACACAGTAGGATAAAGTTATAATGTCATCTTTCCTAATAAAGTCTTGAGTCTATCTGAAATAATGTGCATGACCAAGATGATCGACTATGCAAAAATAATATTGTTGGCACAACACTTTTAACTTGTGCTATATTAATGTTTTTCCAACTCTCTCCATGAGTCATGGATGACTGAAAGTACACAAAAGTAAAAGAGATTAATTTGATAAAATATAGAAAGAAAGAAATATTTTCATCCTTATACTTGTTACAACATATATAAATTCAACATCAAGTGTAAGAAACTTCTAAATCCATGCATATGTTAATCTAGCATTAACACCAACTACAGTCAATACTCTGAATTAGATTAATTCTTTGTTAGAAAGGAAATATAAAAGTGTTGTTAATACTATGAAATAAATTAAGAGCATAGTAAAAATGTATCTAAAAAGGAGGCATATCCTTCAAACACAAAATTAGATATCTAGGTTGAAGGACAAACCCTGGCTATAGAACTCCACAAAGGAGGCCATTGAAGATTCTGAAATACATAAAAAGCACAATAAAAATGTAACTAAAAATAAGCCATACCTTTAAAATACAAAATTATCTATCTAGGTTGAAGCACAAACTCCTAACTATATAACAACACAAAGGATATCGTTGAAGTATGTCAAGTGGAGGGATGGAATATTGGGAGAAAAAGATCAGATTAATGAAACATATCAAAAGTTTATGTTGAGATTAAAAGATTTAAATTGATGAAGGGTATGGATAACCTACAATAATATTTGTATCATTGACCTATGGAGAGTTCATTTCACATAGTAATCAATCAGAGTCTTTATGGTTGCTTAAAAAGTAATCAAATGGTGTTATAACAAGCATATATGTTGATCAAAGACAAATAATCAACTAGAAGAGCTTGAATGTTTGTTTATTAACTGTAACCTTCCTCCAAGTTCAAAATGGGTAAGAACCAGACTTTTCTTATGCCATATTTATTCCTTGCACCAACAGAAGCAGGGTGTGTGATAGCCCAAGGCAGGGGAGATCCCCATGTGTGGGTGTGTCACTAATAAAATAAAATGAAAAAGAAAGACCCTACATCTTATTTATTTAAAGAATTCAACATAAAATAAAAATGAAATGACATCATGCTTATTGCAATTTCTATATTTAAATTTTAAGCAACTATAAACTAACATAAATCCATCTTATCCTTGGATCTATTAAACATTGACAGGGGATGAAAAAAGACCAGGTGCAAACCTCAAACATCTTTTATCATGCTAATGGATATTGTTTGAACTAAAATTAGGGGGTTGTAGCTATACCTGTATAACTTGCTACAACAAATGGGAGAATTCTCTATCCAATACTCATATCCATCCATCTCCATCTCAATATGGGCAACATAGTGAAAATGTTTTTCACAAACTCCATGTTCTAACATAGCTACTTGACAACTATTTTACAAACTAATTAGATAACAATATACATAGATAGATCATACATAATTTTTCAATAGGCCTCAAAGGAAGTATCCAAACTTGACGAGTAAGGATTGTAATCCAAATACTTTGTTCCATTAAATTCTTATTCCTGCATTTCTTTCCCAGATTTCCTCCCTCTCATTATTGGCATAGAGCTTATTGTTTGTTTAACTACACTTGAATAAGTGAGAATTCTAATGTCTGCCTTTGTTACCCATAGGCTAAGGGAACATCTTCGCACACTATCTCTAATCATTGTTCCTCCCATGGATTATGAATTTGTTGTTTCACCTTTTTGCCCTTGTATTTCTTCTCCATTTTTGCATTTTCACCTTTTTTTATTTTTTGCACTTATCTTCTCCCTGTCAATTTTCTAAGGACTTCTTGTGGCTCATTTCCCACTCCTAACTCATATCTTTATATTCCAATACATGAGAAATATATTTATATTCATATGATGAATATACATATTTCATTCCTTGAGGGATTGCTTAGACAACAAGGCTCATAGCCATTACAATAAATACACATTATGAGTTCAACACATTTTCACATGTAAGATTTCTCCCTACCACCTGCGCTAGACCTAATTGACTTTCCATGAGAGATATCTTTATATTTCATATAAGGAATATACTTTTTTTGGTTCTTGATATATTGCTTAACAAGGCTTGAAGTCATTACAAGAAATACTCATTATAACCTTTGTTATCTCTTTACAAATCCTTTATTATTCAGTGAACGATTCACCAAGATCATACAGGATTTTATAATTCAGTGAAAGATTCACCATGATTTTACAAGATAATATAATTTGCTGAGAGATTCAACAAAAAAATTGTATATACATATTATATTATTGATAAAATCGCTTTACATTTTTCCTATGTATCATGGGGATTCACCCATTTATTATACATATAAATTTAGGGGGTTCCTAAAATTTTCCATGGTTGGAAGTTTGCATTTGCTGAGTTCACATAGGCCTAAAACCAATTAGATCACTTCAGCCAAATTTCTTACACTTAAAGGCCAAACCCATTCTTGTGGACCAAATGATTTTGGATGGAAATTTTGGAGCAGATGTGTCACATGCCTGGGAAGGGCCAAATGATATTGATTTTTCAAAGTTGAATGAGTTTCCACATTGGTGGCAACCAAATCCATCTTAGGAGGGAGTTTTTAATCCAAATTCGTTACATGAAGACAAGAAGGACATGATCAGGAGTTTGACACATACAATGCATTTGGTAACAATGATTACTAGAGGCATGACCTTGGCTAGTGGCACAATATCAACAGAGGAAGTACATTTTTTTCTAGGGAGAAAAAAGTTTATTCCAAATATCGGGTTGTAGTGAATTCAGGGTCACCAAGCTAAGTTGATTTGTTGACCATGATGGATATCTTTGCACTAGCAAAGGGGACAAATATTGAGCATTTCAAAGACCAATTTCAACATTTCCTAACTAGTCTGGTTGAAAAAGGAGCAAATTGTGTATTAATTTGAACAGTTTCTTTTTCAGTAACTCATGTAAAATAATTCCTCCAATTTTTTTTAATAATAAATATAGTGCCTAAGTTTGCAATAATTTCCATTCCTAGGTTTGCATTTTTATCTAATTACTGGTAAATTCCACTATGTAAACTTTGAGCAAATTTTTGGTGATATTTAAGTAGAATTTGTAGGTCTTAACCTTGTACAGGGTTAAAACATACATTTTGTACCATAATTGTTTCGGCTTCAAGGGTACACCTTTGCTACTGAGGGGTTTTGCTTGGGCCTATGGTAGACCCTATTTAGTGGGAGATCTGCAGGATTGATTCTTATAGTGAAAGAAGATGGCAAGCAGTGGAAAGATAGAGATCGACATATTTAATGGTCAGAATTTTAAGGTTTGGAAGCTCAAGATGGAGGATCTGCTAGTGGATAAAGATCAGTGGATCACGTTAGATCCAGGTACTAAACCAACGACAATGTCATATAAAGACTAGGCGAAGTTGGATCTGAAAGAAAAGAACACATTAAGTTGTGTATCTCAGATAAAGTATTGTTGAATATATTAGGGGAAGCTACGAGGAAGGCTTTATGGGAAAAGTTAGGCTTTGTACCAATCTAAGTCTCCAGTGAACAAAAATGTTCCTACGAAAAAATTTGTATAACCTGAGGATGAATGATGGAGACTCAATGATAGAGCATCTGAACGCCTTTAATACTGTGGTAAGCCAGTTGTTATTTATTGATATTAAAATTTCAGATGAAGATAAGTGCATCAGTTTTCTGTGTTCTCTACCTGATTTGTGGGATAATTTGGTTGTTGCAATAGGTAGCAATACAACTACCTTGGAGTTTGATGAAATGGTCTCATCCTTGTTGTCCGAGGAGATGAGACGGAAAAATATGGAGGGACAAAATGGAGATGCCTTGTCTGTACGAGGAAGGTCCCGGGAAAAAAAAAAAAAACAAAACAAAACAAAAACAAAAACAAAAACAAAACAAAAAAAACCCGTCCTCGAGTGGGAGATCTAAATGTCCAAGAAACCCTATAAAGATGTGCTATAAATGCGGAAATGAAGGTAACTTAAAAAATGAATGTAGATCTAAAGCTCTTGATAAAGGAAATGGATCTGATGATGCTCCTTCTGAAGAGGCAAAAACCACCTCAGATGAAGGTGGGGATGTGTACTTGGCTTCTTCTTCAAGTACACATGTAGATCATGAGGCATGGTTGATTGACTTAGGTGCATCCTTTCACTTCACTCCTAGTAGGGAGTGGTTATGAGAGTATGAGAAATATGATGGTGGTGATGTCTTCTTAGGGGATGATAGGAAGGCTAGAATCATCTGAAGTGGAAAATTCAAGTTGAAGTTGCAAGGTGGAAGGATTATAACACTTCCGGGTATTCTGCATATTCTTTCATTGGCTAGAAATATGATTTCTATAAGAAAGATGGATGATGATGTGTAAAAACAATGTTCGAGAAAGATACCTGCAAGATTGTTCAAGGAGGACTGGTATTGATGCAGGGAGTTCAGACTGGAACTCTGTACAAGCTTCTGGGTAGCACTATTATCGATGGGTGCAATAGTTCTGTGCTTCCTGAAAGTGGAGCAAAAATATAGTGGTCTCTAGAGAAAAGACCATGCTATGGTATCAAAAGCTTGGAAATATTGGAGAGAAGGGCCTTCAAATACTTCATGGTAATAGTATGGTAGAAGGTATGTCTAATTTCTCTCTAGATTTTTATTTCTGTGAACATTTTGTATATGGGAAGAAGAATCAGGTGAGTTTCCCCTCTGGTGCTAAGAGGGCGAAAGGGATATTAGAGCTTGTGCACAATGATTTGTTTGGATGTGTCGGTTCCATCAATGGGTAAGTCTGTGTACTATGTATCATTTATAGATGAATTATCAAGGAATACATGGATATATTTCCTCAAGAATAAATATGAAGTCTTTGACAGGTTTAAAGAATTTAAGGCTCTGGTGGAAAACTAGATAAAGAAGAAGATAAAGTTGTTGATGACAGATAATGGTGGAGAATTTCATAAGAAGGAATTTGAATAGTTCTGTAAGAAATGTGTTATAGCACGACACTACTCCATACACAACTCATCAAAATAGAGTTACAGAAAGAATGAACAGGACGTTGATGGAAAAGGAAAGAAGCATGCTTAGTGGTGTCGAGTTAGGACAAGAAATCTAGATAGAGTCGGTGGAGATTGCATGTTACCTAGTTAATAGATCACCTTCATCAATGTTGGAGGATAAGACTCCACATGAGGTATGGACTGGTAAGAAACCCTCTCTTTCACATCTTAGGGTATTCGGATGTGATGCATATGTACATGTTTGAAAGGAGAAAAGAACCAAGTTAGATAGTAAATATGAAAGGTGCATCTTTATTGGGTATAAGGATGGTTTAAAAGGTTATAATATTTGGAACACAAAAATAAGGAAGGTTGTGTACAACCAAGATGTGGTATTTACGGAGTTGAAATATGTTATTAAACATGAATTCCTACCAAAGGAACCTGAGAAGATAGAGTTTGAGCTAAAGGAGGAAGATTCAAACTCTATAGCAGAATAGGAATCAAAATATGAAGAGCCACAAACTCCAGCTGTGAGAAGATCAGTTCAAGAAAAAAGGAAACCAGAAACGTATAGTCCATCTACTTTCTGTTAACATTTTTATTTATCTATTACTCATGATGATCCCAAAAATATTAGGGATGCAGTAGATTTAGAGGATGGAAAACTCTAGAAAGAGGCCATGGTTGATGAAATGGCATCTTTGGAGAAAAATGAGGCTTGGTATCTCATGGGGTTTCTTTTTGAAAGGAAACCCATTAGAAGAAAATGGGTGTTTAAGAAGAAGATGAATGCAAAAGGCAAGGTAGAGAAATACAAAGCTTAGTTGGTAGCAAAAGGTTATTCCCAGGTGCTGAGAATTGATTTTGGTGATATTTTTTCTCATGTTTCCAAGGTAGCTTCTATTAGATTACTTTTATTAGTTGTTGTTGCTTTTGATTTTGAGGTGGAATAGATGGATGTGAAGACAACATTTCTTCACAAGGATCTAGAAGAAGAGATCTACATGAAGCAACCTGAAGGCTTTGCAGTGAAGGGTAATAAAGAATTGGTATGCAGGTTAAAAAAGTCTTTGTATGGGTCAAAACAGTCACCAATGGTGTGGAATAAAAAATTTGATACATATATACGAGGACTTGGCTTCACAGAAGAAAATCAAATCAATGTGTGTATTTTAAATTAATTTGTGACCGTGTTATTTATCTGGTATTGTATGTGGATGATATGTCGCTGATTGGAAATGAAAAAGAAATTATCCAGGATTTGAAGACCCAATTTTCCTCCAAATTCGACATGAAGGATCTTGGTGTTGCAAACTATATTTTGGGCATGGAAATTAAATGAGATCGAGAAAAGATGAAGCTCTGGTTAAACCAGAGGATGTATGTCAAGAAAATATTACAAAGGTTTAATATTCAGGATAGTAAACCAATGAAGGTTCCTATACTTGTAAGTGTAAAGTTATCTGTTGACCAATGTCCCAAGTCACAAGAAGAGGAATAGGATATGTCATGTGTTCAATATGAAAATGAAGTTGGTAGCCTGATGTATGCAATGGTATGTACTAGACTAGACATTGCACATGCAGTGGGAGTATTGAGCAGGTTTATGTCAAAACCAGGGAAGGAGCATTGGACAACAATGAAGCATGTTTTTAGTTATTTGCATAGCACTATTGATTATGGTATGTGCTACCAAGGAAGACCAGGATTGGATATATTTTTGGACATCCGTGGATTTTTTGATGCATGATGGGTGGGAGATTTAGATTAGATAAGATCTACAAGTGGGTATGTGTTTAACCTATTTGGAGGAGAAATCATTTGGATGAGGAAGAGATAGTATGTAGTGGCACTTTCAACTACAGAGGCAGAATACATGGCAGCCACTCATGCAAGCAAGGAAGCCGTTTGGTTGCAGAGATTGTATTCAAGTATGGGGTTAGTACAATAAGCTATAAGGATAGACTATGATAGGAAAAGTGCAATTTTCTTGGAAAAGAACCTTGCTTATCATTCAAATACAAAGCACATTGATGTTCAATATCACTTTGTGATGGATATGGTTGAGGACAAAAAGGTGTTTCTAGGAAAGGTGGACACTTTGAAGAATGTTGCAGATTCATTGACGAAGTCTATGAGCACTGAGAAGTTTTCTTGGTGTAAAGAAAAAATGGGTGTTGCAGCACTGGACCAATGACTAAGCTCTCCTATGACCTCTTGTGTGGAAAAGAAAACAACAAGTGGGAGAATGTTGGGTGTGTGTTATATTCTTTCCACGATTAGTCGCACGCCCCCTCTGTTGGGGGGTTTCAGGGAGGCAGTATCCCCCTTGCGCGAGGTCCGAGGCAGCGCTTCGATTTTTTTTGGACCCTATATTAAGTGGGTGAACCTACCTATGGTTTTGTGCATAGGTTTTGCACATGGTTTTGGGCATGATGGTTTTCTGCCCATGGTATTTTGTAGATCTGGTCAACGAAACTATGGTTATGTTCTAATCCAGGGTTAATGGATTGGGATTTATGAATGCTTCGACACACACACACGCTCACACACACACACACACACACACACACACACACACACATATGTATTGTAACATTGAAAGGAACATAATGAAAAATCAATCTGGTAGTCCCAAATTTGGAATTTAGGGGGAAATATCTGTGTATATATGTTTTATGTTCTCACCATTATTTATTTTCTTGTTTTAGAATTCATATGCAGGTGATTTCTGTATAGGGTTAAAACCTACAAAATTTAATGCCCTAAATTTCTTAGTCAAACCCTAAATTTTTATCCAATAATGATTAAGGGATATTATAGTGGTATCAAAGTTGATGTTCCTACCATCCTAAAAGGGCTAATAGTTGATGATTCCATGAGATTGAGGGTACGTAAGTACCAAAAGAAGAAGAAGGTGTGAGAAGAAGAAAAATACTAGATGGGGGATCATGACGATCAACACTAGGATAGTTTCAAATACATCTTGAATGATATAGCCAAAGGAAAACACGAGTTACTATAGGAATTAGATCAAGGATGGTATGAATGGCCTAAATGGTGAATGGAGGAAACATGAGGTGGCTCAACCTCTGAAGGAAGTCACAAAGTCCATGGCCAATCTACGCTAAAATCGATCCAATAACGGAGTGGAGGGATCACATAAATGCTACAACATGCTAGGAGGAGATCATAATGACCAAGCTTGAGCTAGTAACTTTTCCAATCCAAAACCCCCACCAATGAAACTAATTTCGT
This sequence comes from Pinus taeda, assembly GCA_000404065.3. Classification (NCBI taxonomy): domain Eukaryota; kingdom Viridiplantae; phylum Streptophyta; class Pinopsida; order Pinales; family Pinaceae; genus Pinus; species Pinus taeda. The sequence continues at coordinate 50,222 of APFE030848979.1, read as the reverse complement.
CAAGACATTTTATGCCCAAGTCAATGGAGGAGCCAGCAAAGAACCAGTAGAAGAAGGATGAAATCTTCCTATAATATATAAGGGAGCATGAGGCAATGGGAGAAGAGATATGAAATTTTATGTCACTCCAAGACTATTGTGTTATCAAGTATAGAAGCAAGCCAAGGGACTAGAACAAGTGGTGGAAATACAATGAGATTTGAAGAATGTTAGGAAAATAAAACTTCTAATATTCAATGAATCTACTGGAGTATCAACAAGAACATGGGTGCAAAAGTTGGATACTTATTTCCAACTAAAACCCATGAGGGAATCTGAGACCATATAGTATGCCACACTACATATGGATGGTGAGGCACTTGAATGGTGGTAGCAAGGGTTGGTCAAATTTGTTTACACCCATATCACCTCCTACTTGGATTTTACATATATATTAATCCATATATTTGATAAGAGGGACCCAAAGTTGTATTTTAGGTGTGATAGCCCCAATCACTTAACGTCATTTTTGCAATGTAAATAATATCATAAAATAATCAAGGACTAAGTATGGGACACAAATTCCAAAGATTGAGGAGGGAGGTCAATTGTTGGGGATATTCAGTTTAGTTTGTGAAGGAAGAAGCTAGAGAGTGTGGACAACCATTGAAGGATGGTTGTTGAGCTTTAAATAGTCTAGAATGGTGTTTTAAATGAGACTTCTAATGTGAATTTATGGGATGCAGGCAAGGGACACATCCCATGTTGGCTTGGGAACTGAACATAATAACAAAAGGACAAAATAATTAATGCACAACATATAGGTGCATAGTTAAAAAATACTCAGGAAGCCAACTTGGGAAAATAACACAGGGGAATAGCACAGAGAGGCACGCACAACATTAATGAAGGAATTTTGAGAAAGGACTCTAGGCACCATGCACAAAAAAATGGAGGAGAACATGTAGAGTTTGTGGGGGAACAATTATGAAGAACTTCCCATGTGTGTTAGGGAAGGCCTCAAGTGCTCATCGTGGATAGTCGAGGATGGAGAATGCCTGATTAGTAAGAATTAGTGATACCTACGCCAGGGTGGAGGATATTGACTTCTTTTGCCACTCCCAAAAAATATCATACCTTTAGTTGAGAAATATGAGTATGAGAGGAATTCTCCTTTAGGTGAGGGTAAGTCTTAGGATACCTCAGGAGGGTGGAGGGTGGAGATGGTGTTATTTAGAGTCCCTTGACAACCCGAGGTAGAGGTTTAGCCCTTGGAATCATGGTGAGGAAATTCTGGAGTTTCCTTTGCTTGTTTATTTGGTTTTAGCAGTGAGTTATCAATTCCCTTCACTGTGTGGAACCACTATATTGCATGCTTCCAGGGTGGAGGTGAAGCCTCTCGATTCCCTAGAGCGTGTGTGTTCTATTGAATAGATAGAGGGCGGAGGTGGTAGAACTTTATATTGCTTGTGCACTGGTGGATTGTGTATATAATAATATATATAAAATAAATATATATGTAATAATTTAATTTTATATAAAACATTAACGACTAATTTAAAACAACTAGTATTTATTTAGAATTAAAAAATATTATTTTATTAATTAAATAACTAATTCCTAATGACTAATTCTCGACTCTTATGCATCCTTGCTATTTATTCATTAGGATCTATGGAATTTTTCACATTTGTCCTGAGGATAAAACACATTGGTTGGGTTCGAAACGTCGACCAAATAATATTGATGTGATTTAATCCACATGCTTTTAAAAATCAAAAATTTATTGAAAAAATATATTAGAATAAAAATTAAAAAATAAATGAAAAATAAATAAATTAATATACAAGGTTTATAAAAATTATATATATTATTATATATATATATATATATATATATATATATATATCTTAAAAAAAAAAACAAAAAAATTAAAATATATATTTTATAATTAAATAATTAAAAAACAATTTTAAATATTAAAAAAATATTGTGCAACTCCTGCCACCCTGGCCAATGGCTCGTTGACCGTTGGGCGGGGCAACCCGATTATGGGAATCAACCTGCCACCCCAGCACAGTCGCTAAGTGGTCACGACCCAAGGGCAACAAGAGATGGCGTAATTCTCATCGCTCGAGCCCGCGATCCCTTGGCGGCTGGGCTGGTGTCAGGCCCTCGAGTCATCATCGTCGCACTTGGACTTGTTGGGCGCCCAACCCAGACATGTTTAACTGATGAGCTGAGTGGGCATGTTTAACCGACGAGCCATGCGAGTGCATTTAATCGATGAGCTGGAGGGCACATCGAGAGAAGCCAACATTGGTAGCAGTTGGTGAAAAACAAAAATCAGCTAAGTGTTGGGCATATGTGCGAGCGGAAGTTTATATGCGGTGGCTAAAAAAATAGGTGGGCCGACGTGATAAAGTTAAACGAGCGTGACGTGTGGAAAGGGCGAGTCAACTTGGTGAAGGTCGAGCCCCTTCCAAACATGGGTGACCATATATATACGGGAGTGAGACTTGAGGAAGGAGCACCGAACATTACACAACAACAAACACGAGAAGTGTGAGTTAGTGGTGTAGGCAACGGATGAACCCACGGGTCGGGTAGACATAGGCAGTCAAACGCACAGGTTGGGCGGGCCGCAAGGTGGGCAAACTGACCTGACGCACAGTTTCGAGTGGCACGAGCAGACAACATAGCGAGCAAAGGCATAGGCAGACGGTCTGAAATGACGGCGACCATGGTTGGGCCATGCGTAGAAGGTTGGGACGCATGACACAGTTGGGTCGAGCGCCCAGGCTTGGGAAAATGTGAACGTGGTGCAATTGCGGTCGGGTCGTGCAGCAAGGCGGACCGACCAACTAGGCATCACACTAGGACTTTTGTAAACTTATGAAATGGGTTGAGACATAGTCTCCCTCATGAATTGTAAAATTTGCAGAATTTTATATAAAGTCAAATTATTGAAGAATATTGTGTCTCTTGCATGAATAATATGTTGTGACTATTTTTGTTAAGTATTACACACTTAACTGTTTAATAATGATGAATGAAATATTAAGTAGGCATAGTTCAAAAAACATAAAGGAAAATGATAGTTGGAGTCGTTTCGCTAGTGGCACACGTAGCTCAATTCGGGAAAAAAAATTGGGATCGTGACAGATGGTATCAGAGTGAGTACAACAAAAAAATGCAGAGAATAGATACATATGCAGTCTGAAGTTTTTGAACAAAACAAATCTTGGATGCACAGTTTGGGGTTTCTTGACTTGGAGGTTCATGGAAAAATCATCCAAGCTTTGGTGGACACAAATGCCACACACAACTTTATGACGAAAAGGTTGGAAAGATAAGTTGCGTTGCATATTGTTCCAACTAATGTGGAGGTCAAGGTAGTGAATTCGAAGGCTAAAGTGTCGGGATTGGCAGATGAAGTACTAATTCGAATTGGAGACTAGCAAGGTTGATTGGACTTCACAGTGATGGAGATGAATGACTGTTATATGATATTGGGGCAGGTTTTTTGAAAGGCAATAAGGCAATTATTGTCTCGTTTTGTGATGAGATCATGTTGATTGGAGGCTCATGAACTTGGACTTTACTGACCCATAAGCAAAGAAAGGAAGTGATGCAGTGTTACCCTGCACATACCCACAGTATGCTTACTAATGCATAAATACAATTGTCCTAGGTATTTGAATCTCAAGGACTCAAATCTTCAAACTACAAGTGGATAAGGCCCTATATAATAATTCATTTTCATTGGAACCCAATCACTCTGCCAATGCCTCCTATCGGGACTATTTACCCCTCAGAACCTTCATTAACCTTTTTCTTAAAGCCTTCCATTAGTTCTTCCCTATCGGGACTTAAACCTACATCACAACCTTTATAAAACCCATGATTCACATATATAATACCTTTTCCCCCTTACACATTGGTTAATATGTATAAACCACACAAAACCAAATATCGGCGCTTAATTCCTTTATAACTCAACTACAAAGGAAATCCCCACAAAAGCATCATTTTCCCCCTTTTGTACGACCTCCACACAGAACCCGAGGTTGCACCTTATCGTTGATCACAATCTGCCCTTCTGCGGGTCTTTAATACATACATATATGATTCACCACTCCGACTCTGATCTCCACATTTACACATAATTACAAAGGAATCTGCCTACAAACGCGTGGGCCGGATCTCAAATATTATTCACCCGCATATATAAATATATCGGTTTTGCACTTAAGTCACTCCACTCCTCCGATAGGCTGAACTCGGATTGCCCGATCGCCGATCTCCGATTTTTCAGTGATCGCTATATTGGCATTCCAATACCCTGTCTTCGCACATCAACTTCCCGATAGGCGATCAATCCTCCACCATCGATCCCCTTTTTAATCCAGTGGCCCTCATTTCATCGCAATGTATCAATCATCTGATCCACCCATAAAGACTCTCGCTGATGCGATAAATCTCGATCGTAGATCTTATAGATCTAACTGTCAGTGAGTCTTCTCGAAACTATTTCCTCTAGTCTTGATCCCGCTTATTCTCAATGAACTCTGCGTTAAACGACTTTCAACCACATTCTATCTTCAATGATGATTTCTTATATAACTTCTCCATGAAGCCTTTGGATAACTGACTGAGTATAAAAGTGCTCAAACACTGCTATTGAACCAATATTAATCATGCTATTTCAACACTATTATTCGTGATTTCATGCATAAACCAGAGAAGAAGGTATAGTTTCTTCCACAGGCATACACATAGAGAAAAGCAAAGGATCCCAATACAAATGACCTATTAACACATGCACTAAAACATTTATTCAATATAACATTATTTACAGTGTCTCGCCCTCTGGCTTGACTACAATAATAACAAACCCTATTTCAATTGAAATCCTCACTCTCTCCCTTTTGCTCCTCTCGCTAACCTATCTAGTCTTTCTCTCCTAGTCTAGCTAACCTCTAAATTGGAAAAAAGCTCACAATTTATACAAAAGTGGATTCATGAACCAATTTTGGTTTAGAACCAAAAATCTCTCACTCTCTCCTAAAAAGTCTCTTCAGCTCCACCCTTTTCTAAACAAACGCTAAATAAAGATTTTAGTTTCCTCATTTTCCTATTCAAACCAAATAAATCTAATTATCTGGCTTGATCTCCACACATGGAAGATCAATCAGCCATTATACCCTTTTTCTCAAAATAAAACATTCTCACACATTTAGATAAATAAAGTTAACTAAACTCTTGCCTTCCAACCCTTTGTTAGTCACAACATGTGATCATCCCATCACATTGTTGACTAGGTCTAAATTCTCCTGCATCAGACTCCCAAGATTGAAATATTTCATGGACTCTTGTTTATGAGTCTTTCTAATTCCTTTGTTGTAAACTTCATCAGATTTCATTTCCCAACTAGCTACCTAATCCCTTTCATCTGCAGGTGTATTTACTGCCTCCTTTGTTTCTCTTGGGTGCCAAACTTTGTGTTATGGATGTCTTTTTTCTCTTCATTCACAAGCATTTCCTTCGCATAATGTTTTGGTGCTAATACCTATATAAACACCTCCTCAAACAACATAAATCTTTGCTTATCTGTCTGCTATTGTCTTGTCATCATCTCAATAGAATTGATCTCCATCTTTATGTATTTTCTCCCATACCTTATTGTTTCTTTTGACTTATGATTCAATCCCCAGCATCGCCTTCTGTCTATAAACCAATTTCTTTATGTTGTCCTATATATCCTTCCATCTTCCCTTGATTCACTGACTTTGATAATTCCTTATACTCATTCTCTTTGTAGTTTCCATCATCCATCTATCAAATAGCTTAAGTAGAGTCCTTCCAATCTCAAAAGAAGATTGGGTTTTGGTTAATATAAGAACATATAGCCTTCCAACTACATATTGTTCTCTGGCTGCAAATATTTTAATTATTGAACTTTGTTCAAATTCCTCCATTTTCCTATCAAACTTAGTTGAACTGTTCACCCAATTTCCAATTGCATCCTCAAGATAAACTCTTGACATTTAAGCCTTCTTTGTATTAAGAACAAAATCTGTCTGTGGATTGTACTTCCACATCCCCTGAAATCTTCTTCCTCTTCTGCAATAACTTGTTTAAGAGCTATGCCAACTCTCCTTCCTCTATTCCAAGCTTCTAAGTCAACTTGTTGCTTACTCTCATCTTCTTATTTCCATAAGGAAAACTGACTTTCTGCAGCTCCAGAATTTACACCTTCCCTCAGATTTATTTGTGTAAACATATCTCCATGAGTAGTTTGTCCTTCATCCTAAAAACCACATTCAAAAATTAATAATTCCAAGTCAGCAAATATATTAAATTTTCCATCTTTTTCCTCATTAATTTTGCTCCATAAGTTTTCTGATTTGTCATCCTCTAGATGTATATATGACATGTCAAAGTTGTCACGACGTCTTGTCTTGAGAAAATCCTCTTTGTCTTCACTTTGTTCTGAATGTTATCTAAGTTCTAAATTATGTTCTCTGCTCTTCTCCTTAGCTTTCCTTCCTTTCACACTCCTTTTCATTCTTCCTATTCCTTCCTTACAAATCTGTAAGCCACTAAGTTGTCTTTTCCATTCCTCCTTTGTTTCAATCAAAATCTACCAATCTCTAAGTTTAGAACCTAAAGTTCTATTTGTTTCCATACAAGAAACAAAATCACCGTATACCATAGGTTTTCCATTCCACTGTTGAGTCCCTTTCACAATAGTGAAGATTACTGTCAACACCATGAATATCACCTTCCAGTGTTCCCCTAGGTTGCTCATTGCATGTGCATAGTTCACAAAAGCATTCTTACCTTCATCCTCTGAGATTGCCTGTCTATTTTTGGTTTTTTGTTTACATTCACATTTACTCTTTTTGCAATTTGTACAAAGAACACTGTCTTCAATTTCCAGCAGTGCATCAGTTTCTACCAACTTCTCTTTGAGTTCCTGTGTATCCTCTTTTCTTTTCTTCTTCATCACCTTGAATGGATTAATTGTACCTCCTTGGGTTGAATTCTCTCTATAAACCTTGGTTCTACCATCTTCCATAATACACTCTTTAGTAAGAGTCATTTCCATTAATGATCCATTTTGTCCTTTCAAGATAATTTCTTGTCCATTAATTATCAATACAGGTTCATAATTCCTGAATAAAAATTGAAGAGATAATTCCATTACCTCGAGTGTTTGTACTGCATCTACACTCTTATTTTCTCCTTCCAGAAGGTCATCTTCATACTTCTTTTCTACTTCTTCTTTTGCAGCTTGCAATTTCCTTTTGTCTTCAGACTGTCTGCCATCTTTTTTCCAAGTCTTACTGGATTCATCATCTTCAGCCTCCTTAGTAGTCTTTAACATTTGTCCATCTCCAATGTCCTTGAACACATGGTCAATCAAGAATTGTTCTATGACATCCATCTCTTCTAACAGTTTCATTTCTTCAACAACTTTCATAAACATATCTTCTAAAGGTTTTTCGTCACCTGCATACATGCACAAATCATTAGTTTCAAAAATACTAGGCTCCTTTTTCTTCGATGTTTCAATCATCACATCTCTCTGCTGGTTCAAACTTGTCCAACAGTTCAGGAAATCATCAATGATTCCTTCCTCAGCAAGGTAAACCTCTTGTTGTGTCCACAATAGCTATCTTCCATCTCCAACTTAGCTACTCCGATTTCTTCTCTTAATTTGATATACTTTCTCCTCTTTACCTGTTTCTACATCAACTTCCACTTTATCTTCTTTCTTGTCATAGTCCATCCATATCTTTGGTTTCCTTCACATTTTTCTAGAAGCACTATCATGTTATCCATAATTATCTTCAGTTCTGTAATTTCTCTGTCAAATATCTCTTGACTCATCTTCTCTCCTTTGCCTTTTTCCTTAGCATCCTCGTTTTCTCTATGGTGGCTTCTCTCTGAACCCCTACTATGACTATCAATAGTCATTTCCTCGTTATCTCTATGAGCTTCTCACTCACTATGAGTTGCACTAAGCCTCTACGACAACAAATCCTTCCTGCTATCACTTACCTCACCAATCCCTTCTCTGGACTTGGTCTTTTGGCAAGCACTGGTTCTCTATCTCTGGAACCTCTTGAGCATTCTCTTCTTCTCTCTTTAGGCTTGTATCCTCAACTCACCTTCTCTTCAGAACACTTTAATTATTCTCCCTGTCCAACTTTCAGCTGGAATATTTAGGTTCACGTCCACTAACACAAATCCTCTCTTTCTTTACACAGTCTGCTACTGTGTGTTGCTGCTACCACTCTCTTCCCTTATAAAAACAATTCAATTGAACCAATCATTAAAATACAACTCATGCCTGCTGATCTATCTCTTTCATCTTTCACTAGCTGGACAATACACATGCTGCTTTACCTTTCACTTTCTGTGCTTCAATCCTTCTTTCAACCAAATTTTTGTTCTTACTAAATACCTCCATATTCACTTTCTTTCCTTACAATAGTTTTTCTGCAATTTCATTGCCTGCATTCACCTACACATACCACTTAAAGCTTTAAAATTGCAAGATCCTTTCTGATCCTATCTTCCTCAAATCCCTTTTCCGTAGTCTCTCTTGAATAACCAACTGAAGTCTTCATTGCCTATAACATGTCAGAATTATTCTATACATGAATCCTTGTACTCTATTTTCCCTCTGTGTCAGATCCATTACAATGCTAATTATATACGTTGGATATAAAAATTAGTCCCTCGATCAATCTCTACAGAGCATTAATCTTGCTTTGATACCAAAAATGATGTAGGGTTAACCCGCACATACCCACAGTATGCTTACTAATGCATAAACACAATTATCCTAGGTATTTGACTCTCAAGGGGTCAAATCTTCAAACTACAAGTGGATAAGGCCCTATATAATAATTCCTTTTCATCGGAACCTAATCACTCCACCAATGCCTCCTATTGGGACTATTTACCCCCTCAGAACCTTCGTTAACCTTTTTCTTAAAGCCTTCCATTAATTCTTCCCTATTGAGACTTAAACCCACATCACAACCTTTATAAAACCCATAATTCACATATATAATACCTTTTCCCCCTTACACATTGATTAATATGTATAAACCGCACAAAACCACATATCGGCTCTTAATTCCTTTATAACTCAACTACAAAGTAAATCCCCGCAAAAACATCATTTTTCACCTTTTGTATGACCTCCGCATAGAACCCGAGGTTATACCTTATCGCTGATCGTAATCGGCCCTTCCGCGGGTCTTTAATACATATATATATGAGTCACCACTCCTCCGACTCCGATCTCTGCATTTACACGAAATTACAAAGGAATCCGCCCACAAACGCGTAGGCCGGATCTCAAATATTATTCACCCGCATATATAAATATATTGAGTCCACACTTAAGTTGCTCCACTCCTCCAATAGGCCAAACTCGGATTGCCCGATTGCCGATCTCTGATTTATCAGCGATCGCTATATTGGCATTTCGATACCCTCTCTTTGTACATCAACTTCCCAATAGGTGATCAATCCTCCACCGTTGATCCCCTTTTTAATCCAACAGCCCTCATTTCATCGTGATGTTGCAATCGGTCGATCCACCCATAAAGACTCCCGCCGATGTCATAAATCTCGACCGTAGATCTTATAGATCTAACGGTCACTGAGTCTTCTTGAAACTGTTTCCTCTAGTCTTGATCCTGCTTATTCTCAATGAACTCTGCATTAAATGACTCTCAGCCACATTCTATCTTCAACGATGATTTCTTATATAGCTTTTCTAGGAAGTCTTTGGATAATTGACTCAGTATGAAAGCACTCAAACACTGCTAAGGAACCAAGATTAATTATGCTATTTCAACACTGTTATTCGTAATTTCATGCATAAACCAAAGAAGAAGGTATAGTTTCTTCCACAGGCATACACACAGAGAAAAGCAAAGGATCCCAATACAAATGGCCTATTAACACATGCACTGAAACATTTGTTCAATATAACATTATTTACAGAGTTTCGCCCTCTGGCTTGACTACAACAACAACAAACCTTGTTTCGGTTGAAATCCTCCAGTCTCTCTCTCATAGTCTAGCTAACCTCTGAATTGGACAAAAGCTCACAATTTATACAAAAGTGGATTCATGAACCAATTCTGGTTCAGAACCAAAAATCTCTCACTCTCTCCTCAAAAGTCTCTTCAGCTCCACCCTTTTCTAAACAAATGCTAAATCAAGCTTTTAGTTTCCTCCTTTTCCTGTTCAAACCAAATAAATCCAACTATCTGGCCTGATCTCCACACAGGGAGGATCAATCAACCACTATACCCTTTTTCTCAAAATAAAACATTCTCACACATTTAAATAAATAAAGTTAACTAAACTCTTGCCTTCCAACCCTTTGTTAGTCACAACATGTGATCATCCCATCACATTGCTTACTAGGTTTAAATGCTCCTGCATTAGGAAGTAAAGGTGCAACATGTTTCTGCACTATGTATGAGGAAGGCAATGTGGGATTCAGATGTGGAGACATATGCGACAGTCATAAAGGGAGTTGAAAGCGATGGTGGAGTGGGGACGCCTATTCCAACTGAGATTTTTGATGTATTGGACAAATATATAGATTTGATGCTCGACGAGTTGCTGAAAGCACTTCCACCAAGCATGCAGTGGACCATAGCATCGAGCTAGAGCTAGAGAAGAAACCTTCGATGAAAGCTCCTTATCATTTGCCAGGGTCGGAATTGGAGGAGTTGAAATGAAAATTGAAGGATTTGGCTAATGCAGGTTTCACACGACCTTCAAGGTCCCCATATGGTTCTTCGGTATTGTTCCAGCAGAAGAAAGATACAAATGAGTTTCGGATGTGTTGTGATTATCATGCACTTAACAAGAAAATGATAAAGAACGGATATCCTTTGCCACTTGCTACATATTGCTTCAATAAGCTTGCGAAAGCCCGAGCGTTTTCCAAGCTAGACTTAAGGCATGGGTATTATCAGGTGTGGATAGTGGAATGAGATGAGAAGAAGACCTCGATTGTGAGAAGGTATGGGAGTTTTGAATTACTTGTTATGCCTTTAGGGTTGTGCAACGCTCCTGCTACGTTTTGCACTTTGATGAATAATGTGTTACGTCCATATTTGGATTCATTCATAGTAGTATAGTTGGACGATATCGTGATATCCAGTGATAACATGGAGGATCATAGGAAGCACTTGGATTTGGTGTTTGAGGCACTGAATAAGAATCAATTGTACTTCAAGAAGTCAAAGTGTATGTTTTCCCAGACCGAGATTCCATTCCTTGGACACATAGTGGGTCAAGGACATAAACGGATGGAGCCAAGTAGGGTGAAAGCGATAGAGGATTGGGATGAACCAAAGAATATCCATGATATGAGGGTGTTTTTGGGGATGACCAACTACCAACGGAAGTTTGTAGAGGGGTACTCCAAAGTGACATTGCCATTGACAGACCTTTTGAATAAGGAAAAGCGATGGAGTTGGTCAGAGAAGTGTCGAGCAACATTTGAAGATTTGAAGAAGAGGATGGTTACAACACAGATACTGAAGTTACTTGACTTTGAGATACCATTTTAGGTGCACATAGATGCTTCAGATTTTGTGATAGGAGGGGTTCTTATGTGGGATGGACATCTAGTGGCATATGAGTGTCGGAAGTTGCAGGATAGAGAACGACGGTGTCTGGTTCATGAGAAAGAAATGACTATGATCATCCACCGTTTATAGGTATGGAGGAATTACTTGATTTGGAAGCCTTTTTCTTGTTAATACTAAAAATGTTGCAGTGATTTATTTTGCATCACAACTGAAGTTGTCAGTGAAGCAAGCTTGTTGGCAGGACTTCCTGGCAGAGTTTGACATGACTATTGAGTATAGACCGGGAAGACTCAACACAGTTGTAGATGCCCTCAACATGAAGGGACAGTTAGCCGCACTTGAGGAGGAAGAAGACCAGGTAGAACATAGTAGGAGTTGATTACAAATGACTGATGAGATGTAGAATAAACTTCGAGCTAGTATGGAAACAAATACTCAAGCACATAGCATCTTGAAGCAGGAGAAGGAAGGAAAGACACAAAGGTTTTTCTACGAGATGGACTCTTGTTCTTTGGGAACCAACTTTACATTCCAAAGTCATCGAGACTTAGGAGGCACCTCTTAAAGGAGTGCCACAATTCTCCATGGGCTGGCCACCCAAGGTAGCGTCGTTCTTTGGCATTATTGGAGAGAGGATTCTTTTGGGAGGAGATGCGGGAGGATGTAGAGGGGTATGTACATACGTGCATCATTTGTCAACAGGAAAAATGGGATAATCAGAGACAGGGAGGATTATTGCATCCTTTACCTATTCCAAAGAGACCATGGATGAGTGTTTCCATGGACTTCATCACTGAGTTACTGCGGGTACATGGGTGTAACGGAGTTATGGTCGTGGTCAATCATTTCTCTAAGTATGTCATCTTCATTCTGATGAAGATACCATGTGGAGGCGATAAGAATGCTGAGCTATTCTTCAAACATGATGTGAAGTATTGGGGTATGCCATTGAGTATTGTGTAGGATCGATATCCATGATTTACAAGAATATTTTGGACCACTTTGTTCAAGTTAGTCGGGACAGAGTTGTTGTAGAGTTCGAGTTACCATCCGTAGACAAATGGGTAAACTGGACAAATTAATGCACTGTTGGAGGATTACTTGAGACATTATATGACGAATGATCAAAAGAATTGGCCTAAACTCTTAGATGTAGCTTAGTTTAGCTACAATGTGCATAAGAGTTATGTAACTGGGTATAGTCTATTTGAGTTGGTAAATGGACAGGGGCCAATTTCTCCACACACTGTGCTATCTTGGGGATTTATGAGGATTCCACATGTGAAGAGATTATTGACAACATGAGAGGAGACCTTGGAGTTAGAACAGGTGCACTTGCATGAAGCTACAAGGAGTATGAACAAATGGGCAGATAAGGATAGACGAGACACACACTTTACTGTTGGAGACATGGTTATTTTGACGATTACCCGGGATCAGTTTCAGCCACCGAAAGGGACTGTGAGATCTTTGACGAGGAAACATGAAGGACCATTCCAGGTAAATAAGTGAGTTGGGTAAGTTGCCTATGAGTTAGAGCTTCTGAACCACATGCGTTCAAAACATCCTGTGTTCCATATGAGTAAGCTCAAGAGATGTCGACTTGATGCACATCAACCTGAGAGGACAACACCACGGAGAGGACTAGCCATGATTGTGGATAGCCACACCTTGTTTTGGAGAAGATCCTAGATCTTTGGACTATGGGTGTTGGGAACACTACACAGCGGGAGTTCTTTGTTAAATGGAAGAATGCACCGAAGGAGAGTAGCTGGGAAACGAAGGATTCACTATGTAGATGGAGGAAGGGGATTGTTGAGTACGATGCGAGTTGATGAGAGTAGTCGGATTTTCGGGGAGGGTGTTAGACCCCTGAGTCATCACCGTCGCACTTGGAAGTGTCGTGCGCCCAACTTGGGCATGTTTAATTGACGAGCTAGTAGGCGCATTTAACAGACGAGCTGGGTGGGCACGTCTAACAGACGAGCTGGTGGGTGCGTTTAACCAACGAGCTGGGTCGGCGCATTTAACCGATGAGATGGGTGAGCACATTCAACTAACGAGCTGGAAGGTATGCCGAGAGAAGCCAACACGGGTAACGATTAGTGAAAAATTGAAAAACAGCTAAGTGTTGGACATATGTGCGAGCAAAAGTTGATAGGCGGTGGCTAAAAACATAGGCCGGCCAACGTGATAATGTTGAACAGGCGTGACATGTGGAAAGGGCGAGTCGGCTTGGTGAAGGTTGATCCCCTTCCAAGCATGGGCGACCATATATATGTGAGAGTGCGACTTGAGGAAGGAGCACTAAACATCACACAACAACAAACATGGGAAGTGTGAGTTAGTGGTACATTCATAGGATGAGCCCGCAGGTTGGGAAGACATAGGTAGTTGAACACACAGGTTGGGCGGGCCGTAGGGTGGGCAAACCGATCCGACGCACATTTTCGGGTGGCACGAGCAGACAGAAGGAGGAGCGAATGCACAAACGGATGGTCTAAAACAACGACCAACACAGTTGGGCCGCAGGTAGAAGGTTGGGCCGCATGACACGTTTGGGCTGAGCGACCAGGCTTGGGCAAACGTGAACATGGTCTTGCAATAGGGTGCAATATGGTATTTGTGTTCGGGTCTTGCAATAGGGTGCGATGGCCGACCGGGAAACGCACCGAGACTTTTGTAAACTTATGAAACAGGTTGAGACATAGTCTCCCCAATGAATTGTAAAATTTGCAGAATATTATATAAAGTCGAATTATTGAAGAATATTGTGTCTCTTGCATGAATGATATGTTGTGACTGTTTTTGTTAAGTATTCCACACTTAACTGTTTAATAATGATAATGAATTATTAAGTAGGTGTAGCCCGCAAAACATAAAGAAAAATGATAGTTGGAGTCATTTAGTCGGTGCCGCACATAACTCTATTCAGGAAAAAAGAATTGGGGCCATGACAGCTGGGGTGGCAGGTCAATTCACGTAATTGGCATGCCACCCCACCCAACCAATAAGGGGTCGCGAGGGCTATATATATATATATATATATACCCTAATATTTGTCAATTTTATAGTTATTTTTTTAGTTTTTGTTACAATGAATCAAGGTTACCTCTACTATGTGTTAATTTGATGGTTGATTTTTAAATTTCAATTGCAACGGGTCAAGCATGTCTGCTATGTGTCAATTTGATGGTTGATTTTTAAGTTTTTCTGGCATTGTGTCAAGTTGTTTTAGGTTAAGATTTTAAAAGGACTATATTTTTAGCATTTGGTATAATGATTTTTTGATTTAGGTAATTATTTTTAAGGTTTAATTTGATCATGACATTTGATCTCAAAATATGTTGAAAATCTAAGGTTCGTTATAGTCATGATATTTGTCTTTAACTCCATGGCTAAAAAATGTTGAAATTCTAAGGTTTTTTGGAGTTGCGGTACATTATCTTTAATGCCATGGTTGAAAATTGTTGGAATTTTTAGGTTTTTTAGAGACATGATATTTTATATTCAACGTATTGTTGAAAACTATTGGAATTTTAATTATTTTTTGAGTCATGGTTTTAATTTTTAATGCCATTGCTAAAAAATGTTGGAATTTTAGCCAAAAAAATGTTAATGTCAACGTTAACACTTTTTGTTTTTCATGTTTTTTGTGCATTTTTTTTGTTTTTGCTGTCATTTTTTAAAAATGTTGAAAATTTACCAAAAACAATGTCATTCCAGCATGCACACTTTTCGTTTTTGGGTTGTTTTTTTAATGTTTTTTTGGGTTTTATTTACTAGAGTTCTCATTTTGAGGTCATATTTCCCATTTGATTAGTAAATTTGTTATCCAAAACTTCTCCAAGATAAGCCATCCTATCACATCCTTTCAGAGAAAAAGAACAAAAATTGAATGGAAAATTGATTGTGTAGCAAGCTTTGAGCAATTGAAATAGTTGTTCACAAATGCAACAATGTTGAGGATTGCAGATCTTGATAAGGATTTTGTAGTATGCAAAAATGCCTGCAAGGAAGGGCTTGATGGAGTGTTGATGTAGGAAGTTAAAGTGGTGTGCTATGAGTCCTGAAAGCTAAATGAACATGAACATAATTACATAACTCATGATATGGAATTAGCAGTCGTCATCCATGCATTGAAGATGTGGAGGAACTGCCTTCTTGACAGAAAATTCACCCTAATGAATGATCATGGAGGGTTGAAGTATTTATTTGAAAAACCCAAGTTAAATGCAAGGAAATAAAGATGGCTAGCCACACTCAACGAGTTTGATTTTGAAATCGAATATATAAACAGCAAAGAGAACAAGGTGGCTAATGCACTTAGCAGAAGGGTTCAACTTAATCATATGGAAGCCATAACATTTTATGAAGTAGACATGGTGGAAAGGGTAAAAAATGCAAGACAAAAGGATGAAAAGTAGCAAAAATTAAAGGGGAAGTTGCAACAAGATGGTTATGATGAAAAGTATCATCTCATTGGTGATGGTCTAATCAAATTCAAGAATAGAGTCTATGTGCCAAATATCGAGGAATTGAAAAAGCTCATCATGAGATAATTCCATTAAAAGCCATATTTAGACCATCTCGAGTACCAAAAGACTATCACAACCATTACAAATTTTTATTTTTGGCCAAATTTGAAGAACGAAGTGGCTTATTTTGTTCCTCAATGCACAGAATGTCAACAAGTGAAAGCTCAATGCAAACATCCAATAGGTTTATTGTAGCCCATTCCCATTTCAAAATGGAGGTGGTCTCCATGGATTTCATTACGGTCTTACCAAGGACGTCCATAAAGCATGATGCAATTATGGTGGCGATTGAAATGTTGAGCAAGGTGGCTCATTTTGTGGTGGTCAAATCCACCAACTCAGTGAGGTGGCTCAAATTTTCATAAGGGAGATTGTGAGGTTGCATGGAGTTCCCAAGAAGATCATCTCAGATAAGGATGTGAAGTTCACTTCCAAGTTTTGGAATGATCTATTTTTAGGATTGCAGACGAAATTGGCGTATAGTACTGCTTATCATATGTAGATGGATGGACAAACAAAAAGGGTGAACCAAATCCTAGAAGACATGTTGAGGATGTATGTAATGAACCAACAAAAGAAGTGTTGTTAGTTACCTATAATACTACTGTAGTCCCCTTATTGTTATTGTTAGTGTAGCACCCTTATTGTTATTGTTGTATCCATGTAGCCCCCATATTTTTATTGTTGTGTCTCATAGAAACCAACTATTGTTATTGTTGTTCCCTTACATTATTATTGTTATGTAGGCTCTGATTATATTGTGACCCCTTAGACTCCTATATATACCAAGGAGGTATTGTCATTTGTATCATCCAAGAATTGTTCATTTATGTGATATAAAGGAGGTTTCCCACTTGGAGAGGCTAATTTTCAAGTGATTGATTTATCTTTTCTTCTGTTTTGTGATGTAGTTGCATAACATTTGGTATCAAAGCTTTGGATTCTAGGGTTTCACTACTTCAAACAGGGCATCTTAGAATTTTACCTATAAATATTTTTATATGATGCTTGATAAGTTGAAATTTGGAACACATGGAGCAAAAATGTTGTTCAACTTTGTGTAAAAATTTTAGATCTCAGTTCACAATATTTTATGAGTTATGGTCCAAATAAGTTACACTTTTTGCATGCTCCAGAATTGAGTCTCAAATATGTGACCTAGGGAAAAGTGTCAAAATGTTCTCTACAAGAATCAGATTTGAATTTGGTAAAAAGTGATAGAAATTGCATGGACTTTAGTTTTTCATGCATCATTTTCAGGGCCAAAGGTTGAAATAGTGACACATTGCATTTCGTACAAGTTCGCACTACTGAACCAGTCCATAATTAGATTTGACCCAATTTTGATTCTCCAAGGCCCTTTGAGTCTTCATTCCAATGCCATAGGTCTAACCCGATTTGGATTCTTCAAGGCAAAGTTATGCCCAATCTCTCACAATGACCTAATTATGGACTAGTTTAGTAGAGCTAACTTGTACAGAATTCCACGTGTCACTTTTTCCTCCTTCAATTATGAAATTGATACACAGAAAACTACAGTCTGTGCACTATCTGCCACTTTTTAGAAAATTCCAATCCACTTCTCAGAGAGAGTTATCACGATTTTCCCAAGTCCACCTCTTTGAGATGAAATTCGGGATCCTACAAAAACCCTATCTTCCACAGATCATATCTTAGAAAATATAGTGAACCAAGATCTGAGATTTGGTTATCACATTCATCAGGACCTCATCTTAGCATCTAAGACTTCGTATAAATAAAGTTATAGTAAAAATTACACTATCACTAATTTTGGAGGATATATGAGATTTCATTTTATAGAGTTGAGAGTGGCTTCTATAGCTAATGTTGGAGGGATTTTAGGAGCTTAAAAAATGATTAATTATTGACTATTCAATGAAAAAAATCAATGATAAATTCCATGCCACAACCCCATGGGGTTTTATCCCACTAATTGGGTTACTAATTTCAATCACGAATAACTTACAAACCGTGAGGAATTACGAGGAGAGCTATATACCGATAGAAAGATATTTTTGAGTAGAGTATTCTTATAATGGTTATGAGGCGAGAAACCATGAATGATGATGCCAAACGTGCCATGGAAGTTCAGGGTCATCCTTGGTGCTGCTTGGGTTGACATCAATGACAACCTCAAATCATCTTTAGATCAATAGATTTGGAACTTTCACAGTCTCCAAATATGTTGGAACCTTGTGCAGAACTATGTGGTATCTAGATAGCAGGATCCAAATTTTCCCAAGGTGAAACTTTTAAATGAGTTCCATATCTAGATACTTAATAGTGTGTCGAAGTCGGAGCCTTATAACAAAACCTTGGGGATCCATAAATTTGTATATCCAAAATGTTTAATAAATGGAATTTTAATGAGATCCCAGATCCAAATATCACTCCTAGTTATGTCACCTGAGTAGAGTAAGCTATGCTCCTCAGTCCAACCCCAAATTGACTCAAATTATACAAAATTTCTCAAACAGTGCGCTTAAGTTTAACTCACAACAATAATTTATCAATTTTAGAGGATTTATAGAGAATTTTCAAAGCTCCCACACTAAGAATATACCATATTGTCAATATAGATGTTTAATGAGGATCCAAAAAGAAAAGGAGAATGTAGATGTCATTAAGTCAAATGATGTAAAACAAATTGCTGCCAACGGGTGACTTTATAAGTTTACTTAAGTTAGGCATATGTGATGACAATCAAGACAATATGTTCTCACGGACTTATGGAAAATGCTTGTCCTTTGTTAGGGACTTTAACATGAAAGTCTAAATGAAATCTTAAACTGGGTATTTGGATAATCTGGAAAATGCTTTCTCTTCTCAATTAAAGTTTGTATTTCAAATCAAGCTTTAATGCAATGACTTATTACCAAAGCCATGAGTTTGGAACTTTAATATCTATATAGACAAATAAATAGAAATTCAGGTGTTATTCAAACGTTCGGTTGTTTGGTCACGTAGATTTGGAACTTCCACATTCTCCAAATATGTTGGAACCTTGTGTAGAACTATGTGATATCTAGATAGCATGATCCAACTTTTCCCAAGGTGAAACTTTTAAATGAGTTCCATATCTGGATATTTAATAGTGTGTCAAAGCTGGAGCTTTATAACAAAACCTTGGGGATCCATAACTTTTGATATCCAAAATGTTTAATAAATGAAATTAAAATGAAATCCCAAATCCAAATATCACTCCTACTTACGTCACCTGAGTAGAGTAAGTTATGCTCCTCAATCCAACCTCAAATTAACTCAAATTTTACACAATTTCTCAATCAATGCGCTTAAGTTTAACTCACAACAATAATTTATCAATTTTTAGAGGATTTATAAATAATTTTCAAATCTCTCACACTCGGAATATATCATATTGTAAATATAGATGTTTAATGAGGATCAAAAACGAAAACGAGAATGCAGATGTCATTAAGTCAAATGATGTAAAACAAATTGTTGCCAACATGTGACTTTATAAGTTTTCTTAAGTTAATCATATGTGATGATAGTCAAGAAAATATGTCCTCATAGACTTATGGCATTGAAGGACGATGTGAAACCAATGTAAACGTGGTTTTAAAAAAATCAAGTGGTAGGTGGTATTGGCTGACCAATATTAGAGGTTAACAAATATTAATACCAATAGCACTCCAACTCCAATTATCATGCATTCCCTTCCCTCATTCAATTCCATTAATCATGCCATATTCTCTGTTTGACTGGTCACTGCATGCTTTCACATCCTATATTGTGCTTGATTGATTACCACCTACTTTGAAAATTAAGGCATCTTGACTCTATTCCACATATTGGTGCTTGATTGACCCTCACCACTTGCTTTGATTAATAAAGGCACCCATCCATTTCTTACTGGGGTTTAGGCAGTGGAGTGCAAATGACTCCATTCCACATATTTGTCACCCTCACTTGCTTTGAACAATGAAGCAACAATTTATTATTAAGGTTCAAGCAACGAGTTGCAATCGACTCCATTCCTATACATCAAATGTTATATTGATATATCATGGCTATGCTTAATGTCTTGAATGTTAATGTGGAATAAGGGCTTTGTCCTTGTAGATTCCGTTGTTAAGTGAAACGTTTTCTTCAAAGAAAGATGTGAGAATTCCTAGAAGTTCCAAGGTATTTCTAAGTCTGAGCATTGAAGCAATCAAGCTTGTAATAAAGATTTGTATAAGTGCTAATCACTATGATCCAAAATGGATTTTGGATAGATTCCTAAGTCTAAGTGTTCCTCATAGAGGAAAATGAAAGTCCAAGGAAGTTCCTGGAAATAGCCCCATTGCATATATATTTTCCTCCTGAATCCATTGCAACTTGAATGGGCTAAAATGGAATTAAGATGTAGAAGTTATCGCATGCAGAAGATGCCTTGATTCTTTGGAAAAAGAGGCAAAAACCCCTAAAATTGGCAAAAAAACCTTATAAAGGGAAATCTCATTGGAAAAAGGCAAAGGCTGGATTTAAGCGGAGGCGGAGGAAACCTCGATCAGCCGATTCAATCAATCTGGTTGGAGACAGGCCTGTATGCGATATCGAGACCCTGGATTTGGTGATTGCGATCATGCGATACGCAGATCGCTGATGATCGGATCGACGAATCGGCATCAGCGAGGTACAAAACCCCTAGGTTGTATGCAACGCGATATGCGATAGCGATCGCGAGGGCAATATCAACCATCAAATCGCGAGAGGAACGGATGGCCAAGATTAAATTGGTGATCGGCGATTGTCGGACCCGATTGATTTCATAAGCGAAATTCATAAATTTTGAAATCCAAAAATTCAAATTTTCTGTGTATTAATGCTTTTCGGTGTAAAACCTGAAATACAAAGGAACGACACCTGAAGCGATAAAACGGACCCAAGGGGGAGTTATAAGCCTGATTAAATAGAATTTGACTTCCGTAAAGGCAGATTTCAGGTGGGCCTCAAGCAGTAAACGATTTTGGGCTGGCTCCGCCTGATCCCACAAACTGGTCAACACGTGGCTAGCAAAGGAGGGAGGAAAACCGCCTTTTCGGGTGGGTAACCTCCATACTCCTAAGCCACACGAAATTGCATGATGATCGTTGGATTAGAGATCACCCAGATCGACGGTGGAGATTGTGACAATGGCTAAAGGTGAACCCAATACGATTATAGGGTAGATGCGATAAGTTTTCAAATCTGATAAACGGATTTTGTCGGGTTTTTCAATGATTTCCCGTGTATATGGGATTTTACCCAAAACACTTCTACGATGCGATATACTACAAAATGGTGGACCTGATAGGGATGTTAGGGGCAATTGAACGGAGTTTCACGCCCAAAATACACGTCCGATAGTGTATTTTCCAGAAAATTCCTGTGTAATGAAATTTTCTCAATTTTTGGTTTATCGCATATGAAATGGCCCCGATTCCTTCTGTAACCACTCCTGATCATCATGCCATGCTGCAACAAGCGTTTTTATAGGTAATGATGCATTTTGAAGCGACAGAGCTGAAGAGGGACAATGAATTGCAGAGAAATGACCATGGAAGCCAAAAAGCCAGGAATATGCCTCAAAAGAGCCAGAGAGCACGATTGAGAGCATAGGAAGAAGAAGTCGAAAGGCAGAGCAGAAGGTAGAAGCAGGAGTCTAAAAAACTACTGCGCAGAGCAGCTGAGGGAGCCTTTGGGGTCACTTGAAGTTCAAGTGAAAATCTAGAGAGTTGAAGGTTGCAGAAAGCCAAAGAAGCCAGAGCCGAAGAGCCAGAGCCAAAAACCAAAGCCAAGAGCCAAGAGCAAGAGCCAGAGCCGAGAGCCAGAGCCAGAGTCGAGAGCCAGAAAGCCGAGAGCTTCAAGAGCCAAGGATAAATTGGCGTCTAAACCCATTGTTTCTGTGTAAGACAGTGGAGTTGAGCCAAGATCTTGTAAAAAGGACTTTGCCATAATCCCAGAGAGCCTATTTGACTTGACTAAAGCTCGTGGAGACATAGCCCAAGAGTTTTGGGTGAACTCCTAATTAGTATTGTTGTTATGTGTGATTACTTGCTGCTGCATTGCATCTGTTGCTTTATTTACTATTATATGTATTTATATATTAGTTTGAGCACATTAAATTACAACACATAAACAATTTTAATAACAAACACCAGCACACACCTTATGTTCAAGCACATATTTAATTTTGCATTGGTTAACCATAAAGACTTGGGAATCTTTAAGCTTTGGAAGTGGGAGAGGTTCTTGTAAGTTAGACCAGAAGCCTAAGTGCCCCATTTTCAGATCAGGTGGTATCAAAGCTTAAGATTGATTAACCACACCTTCAAAGAAGGTTATATCAGAATGCTTAATTGACAGGGCAAAAATTTCTTGTCTAAAAGGTGTTTAAACAGTCAGAGGTTGATTGTATGCTTGTTTTGTAGACTGACTATTGTTTAAGTTTGCAGAGGTGAAGGGAAAGTTGTTGATAGCTCAGTCCAGGAAGGACAAGAAGGAAGAAGGGTTGAAGTCATTCTTCTATCCCAAAGGACCTCAAGGCAATTGGAAGCACTAGAGGTTTGTTGCAAAAGGTTGCTAAATAAGCTCTTTAGTAGTCTTGTTTGAAGTTCTTTTGTTCATTGGTATAATGACAACTTCTACAAGGGAGTGCTCAAATTCTTCTTTCTTCATCACAAGACTCTTTGATGAAGACATGAAGCGAGATTTGTCCACCATGATGGATATGGTGAGAGAAATGTATGAGGATGGAAGGAAGACTAGCATACCTAGACAGCAGTTGAATTCCATGAAGGAAGAGAAGCAATTGCTTTCTGACAAATTGCAGGAAATGGAGAGGCAACTTCATATTGCAAATATGAACCTGAGAAGGATGCATGAGTTGGAGACACAGATATTTATTTCCCAAGAAGCTTTAATCAAGTATCAGCTTGAAGAAGAGGTAAACCATTCTATTTTGTCTTCAAATTCTTCTAAGAATTCTTATATTGGTTCTTTTGAAAAACACACCAAAGGCATAGGTTCCAAGCTAATGTCCAAGATGGGCTATGAAGGAAAGGGCTTGGGAAAGCATGCACAAGGTATTGTTGAACCAATAATGGTTGAGGAAAGGCCTAAGTATTTGGGTCTTCGCTATGGACAGTCTTATGGAAAGAGTTCCAAAGCTGCCATGAAGGCCATTGAAACAACTCCAAGAAGGAGTTGCATTGCAGAGTGTGAAGATTGTATTAATGAGGAATGCAATAGCTTGAAACATCATTTGTAGACTGTAGGTGTTCGTAGGCACACACTTGAACCAAAGAGTTGGGGAGACTCTGACAGCCTTGAAGAGATTGATGGTGTTCCAAAAGGAGCCACTTCTTCATTTGCTTCACCTCCTCATGAATGCAATAAAGGTGAAAGAGGCAGGTACAAATCTGGTTCTAATCATTTTCCTTTTGATTGTGCAAAGCATGATAAATTTCCACATAGATATGGGAAAAGTATTGCTTGTTCCTTTTGTAGTTTGGATAACCATAACGTTTCTAGATGTTGGAACAGAATGGCCACATACAGGAAACTTTTAAAGGAAAGGAAGCAAGAAGCCAAAGGTCCATTAGATAAGGCAAATCATGCTGTCAAGAGGATGCACATGCAGTGCACTTACTACCATAAGAAAGGACATCTTGCTGCAAAATGTTGGACTTTGAATCCAACAATGCTTCCATAAAAGTTGAAAAAAGTGGCAAGAGAAGATGGCAAAAATGGAAAGGAAGATTCCATGGATGATGTGTCTCAGGATGATTCACATGACGATGTTGATGTGCAGACAAAGGTAGTACCTTTGAAAGGGATTGGTAATAAATGGTTAGAGTTCTTATCCGATTAGATTGCATGTCTATTGATGCATCTGTTTGCATTTCTTGCTGCAACGTTATATTTCATTTCAGCTTCGAAAGTACAGTGTGCTTAAGTGAAAGTTGAAGGATGAAATGCATGCATGAGCATGAGATGCATGAACACAGGAATGTTGATGATTTCCTTGTTTATGAACATGTATGTGTAATTAACTTGCAGGGTTGATTACTTTGACATGCATGTGATGCCATGTTGACTTGGGAGAAGTTAACTTGGTCTCCAAATGGAGATAACGATGAAGTGTTTCATCTTTTGGAAAAAGAGTCCTAATGGTCTTTTTCTACATGCTTCACTTGAACGGTCATTTGTTTAAAGGCATGTTTTGTGGGGTTGGTATCTAGTCCATCATTTGTATGCAGATGTATGACATGGAGGTGTTCACAAGATGTGAAATCTGTTTCTTTTGTTGAAGCAGGAGTTTAGGCCATCCAGTTGTTGTCTGTGTTTTTGTTGTTGTTAACAATTGTTGTTGACAGCTTTTCAAACAAGTACAAAATGAAAGTTTTTGTGGAGCAGAGGTACTTCACATTGGTTTGAGCCACCTTGGATCAATGATCAAGGTAGAGAAGTTCAAACTACCTTTTATGACCATTTCAACAAAAGTTCTGCATGAAGGCAAGAAGGAAGACAGTTCTTCCCAAGAGAACCAGCACATCCAGAAAGGAAAGTGGTCAAAGACTTTGGTTCAGAGGCACTATGAAAGGAAAGTGTGTGGAGGCTGAAATAAGAGGGTGTTGTTACTCTAAGTTACTGTTCGGATCAGTATATCAGTCTTTTGGAGACCAAAATTTCTTTCAGTGGGAAGGTGTGATCCAAAATGGATTTTGGATAGACTCCTAAGTCTAAGTGTTCCTCACAGATGAAAATGAAAGTCCAAGGAAGTTTCTGGAAATAGCCCCATTGCAGAGATCTTTTCCTTTTGAATCTACTGCAACTTGAATGGGCTAAAATGGCTTGAGGATGCAGAATTTATCGCATGCAGAAGATGCCACGTTTCTTTGGAAAAAGAGGCAAAAACCCCTAAAAATGGAAAAAAAAAACCTTATAAAGGGAAATCACATTGGAAAAAGGCAAAGGCTGGATTTAAGCGAAGGCGGAAGAAACCTTCGATCGGCCGATCTGATCAATTGGGTCGAAGACAGGTTTGTATGCGATATCAGGACCCTCGATTTGGTGATTACGATCATGCGATATGCCGATCGCCGATGATTAGAATAGCGAATCAACGTCAGTGAGGTACAAAACCCTGGGCTCTATGCGTGCGATATGCGATAGTGATCACGACAGGCAATATTGGCCATCAGATCGCGAGAGGAATGGACAGCCAGGATTAAATCGGCGATCGGCGATTGCTAGACCCGACATATTTCCTAAGCAAAATTCATGAATTTTGAAATCCGGAAATTCAGATTTTCTGTGTATTAATGTTTTTCGGTGTAAAACCCGAAATAAAAAGGAACGATGCTCATAGGGATAAAACAGACCAGAAGAGGAGTTATAAGCCCTATTAAATAGAATTTGAGTTCTGTAAAGGCGGATTTCGGGCAGGCCTCAAGCGGTAAACGGTTTTGGGTTGGCTCCGCCCGATCACACAAACTGGTTGACATGTGGCTGGCGGAGGGGAGAGGAAAACCGCATTTTCAGGTGGGTAACCTCTGTACTCCTAAGCCACCCGAAATTGCATGATGAACGTTGGATCGAAGATCACCCAGATCGACAGTGGAGATTGTGACAGCGGCCAAAGGCAGACTCAATACGATTATAGGGTGGATGCGATAAGTTTTCAAATCTGATAAAAGGATTTTGTTGGGTTTTTCAATGATTTCCCTTGTATTTGGGATTTTACCCAAAACACTTCTGCGATGCGATATACCACCAAATGGTGGACCCGATAGGGATGTGAGGGGAGATTGAAGGGAGTTTCACGTTCGAAATACATGTCCGATAGTGTATTTTCTGGAAAATTCCGGTGTAATGAAATTTTCTCAATTTTCGGCTTATCGCCTATGAAATAGCCCTGATTCCTTCTGTAACCACTCTTGATCATCATGCCACATTGCAACATGCTTTTTTACAGGAAATGACGCATTTTGAAGTGATAGAGCCACAAAGGGACAATGAATCGCAAAGAAACAGCCAGGGAAGCCGAAAGGTTGGGAAAATGCCTCAAAAGAGCCAGAGAGCACGATTGGGAGCACAAGAAGAAGAAGTCAAAAGGCAAAGCAGAAGGCAGAAGCAGGAGTCGAAAAAACTACTGCATAGAGCAGCTGAGGGAGCCTTCGGGGTCACTTGAAGTTCAAGTGAAAATACAAAGAGCTTAAGGTTACAGAAAGCCAAAGAAGCCAGAGCCGAAGAGCCAGAGCCAAGAGCCAGAGCCAGAGCTAAGAGCTAGAGCTAGAGTCGAGAGCTAGAGCTAGAGCCGAGAGCCAGAAAGTCGAGAGCTTCAAGAGATAGGGATAAAATAGTGTCTAAACCCATTATTTCTATGTAAAAAGGACTTTTCCATAATCCCAGAGAGCCTAATTGATTTGACTAGAGCTCACAGAGATGTAGCCCAAGAGTTTTGGGTGAAATCCTAATTAATATTGTTGTTATGTGTGATTTCTTGCTGCTGCATTCTATATGCTGCTTTATTTACTATTATATGTATTTATATATCAGTTTGAGCACATTAAATTATAGCACATAAACAGTTTTAATAACAAACACCAACATACACCTTATGTTCAAGCACATATTTAATTATGCATTGGCTAATCATAAATACTTGGGAATATTTAAGCTTTGGAAGTGGGAGAGGTATTTGTAAGTTAGACCAGAAGCCTAAGTGCCCCATTTTCATATCACACTACGATTATTATTAATGAGAGGTTTTGGGTTTAATTAATATGAGGGATTGAGGGTTAATAATGTGTTGTTCCTAGTCACCAGATGATACCCCTTTTGAATTGATGTGGTACATAAAGGGTGATGCCAAGGGTTAGCATCAAACAATGATAAAGTTAATGTCGCGCCATCTATTAGCATTGATATCGATTGAACTGTGTTGGATTTGGGCGCGGTTGATAGAGAGAACAACAAAAGTCCCCTCTATTTAAGAATAGGAAAGCATGAAAGGGCACAAAGTGCACAACCTAGTGGGTCCTAAAACAGGTTGAGGTCACAAAGGTTATGAGGGCTAGGTAACCCACATGGACACCATATAGGAGGAATGGTGTGGTAAATTTGATGACATGGCACACTGTTGGCATGACAAGTGGTAGGAAGAAACAACCCTTTTGGAGGGCCAACTGGTTGGTTTTTGGGGGACATGTGGTACCGATATAAGATGCCACATGATAGGGTGACGTCATGTTGATGATAGTGTGACATCAATAAGACGTTGTGAAGGGAGGGTGACATGGAAAATATGGCGTGGATTATGTGTGAACACATGGTTGTCGAAGAGGTGCCATATGATGTGCCACGTTATCCCATACCACACCATCTGAAGATTCATGAGGTTTTCGCTTGTCTCTTAATGCGGGTAACTAAAGGTTGGGTGTAAATATTGGTGTTTGCAAAGGGGGAATTTTTTCATTCGTGCCTTCCATCTAACGCTAAGTATGGTTGACTTGCCCCCAGTTCAGACATGGTTAACAAAAACTATGATGGAGGGATCAATCATTAATTAACATGGAATGAGCCAACATTGGATCTACAAACTTTCATGGAGGCAAAGGGTCCAACTATTAACTCGAACTAAGGGTTTAGATCGCGAGGTGGTAATCCATTGGTTGCATGGTTTCCATGTAGCACCATTTAGTGACTGAACTTTAAATAGGCATAACTTTCAATCCAAGAATCATATTGAGGCAAGGTTTATATCACCAAAAATATTTTGACGAGTTAGATCCAATGGTGTTATCCAAAGTTAATTATGCTAACTTTGGAGAGGAAAGAAATTTTGTAACCCCATTTCCATAATGATACCTTGGAAGTTGGGTTAATTAAAAGTAAAACTTCTCATTTGCATGGGAAATATGAGGGGGTGAGAGAGATTTTTACAGGGTGGTATAAGAGCATCCAGGTTTATCTCTTAGAAAAAATGGGACTGGAAGGATAAGTTGAAGTTCAGTTACAAGGTGTAAATTAGAGCAAGAGTTCAATACTCGGCCCTTGGAAAATAAGATTGTTTTTTATTACAATGTGGAATACCACACTTTGTGCTATTTAAAGGTTGATTTTTTATTGTATTCAAATGTGTGTTGATTTTAGATTATGTGCTATATGCAAATGTATGCTGATATTAGGATTGTGGAACAATAGAAATGGAAAATCCTAATTTGTTAGATATTTTCTAACTGATATACTAACTTGAGACTTGATGCTTTATATAGCCTTAGTTCAACATTCTTATTACATATATCCCAAAGTGATGGGTAAATATTTTATTGGTGTTTTTTATTTGGCTAATAGTTATGTGCGTGTAACAACACATAAGGAGACACCAAATAATTTCGAGAAGAAAAATGGATGAATAACATGATGGTATGACAAAACATCGATAGATCCCAACATGTTCATGAGGAAGTCAGTTGGAAAGAGAAGAGAGGAAGAGTCCCTTGACTAGATGGATACTCTTAGAAATTTGAGGGTAGAACTAAGAAGTTGTAAGGTTGACAATGAGAAGATTGTCAAAGCCCAGGAGAAGCAGACAAAAGTGAATGCACTTATACTGCTAAGCCTATCATATTCACAAAGACAAAAGTAGCATAAGCTAGGTACTAGTTACCTTAGAAGGCATAAGTAGAAATAGTCCATCAAGACTTGGAAGCATGAATTTAGGACTGATGGAGAAGAAGGAAACAAATATAAGAAAATACATAGATAGAAAAGTGAAGATACAATGAGAGGTGAAACTCTAGCCAATACTCTAGAGAGGGGGAAGGAAATTAAGAGCGACAATCTAGTGCTACAACTAAGAGAAATTTCTAGCAAAAAAGGAAAGAAAAGGATTTAATGCTAGAAGAATTTAAGGAGGAAAACCCTTTTGTATTTAATAGAGATGTGAAGAAGGTCGAGGAAGCAGAAGCATGGTTACTATGAATGAAGAAGTAATTCAGAGTGTGTGATTAGTCAGAGATATGAACACCAAAGTAGCCATTTTCAGTTTGAAAGGTAAAGTTGATATTTGGTGGGAAGACATGAGAAATGTCAAGAACATCAAAGAGAAAGAGCTACCTTGGAGAATATTTGAGAGGAATTTTTGGGAGAAGCACATTTCTGAAAGGTACTATGAGAAAAAGGTGAAATAATTGAATGATCAGGAATTATGGAATTTGATAGTTGATAAGTACACCAACAAATGTTTGAAGTTGTTGAGGTATATGCCTTACACCAAGGATGA
Source organism: Pinus taeda (assembly GCA_000404065.3). NCBI lineage: Eukaryota > Viridiplantae > Streptophyta > Pinopsida > Pinales > Pinaceae > Pinus > Pinus taeda. The sequence goes on along the minus strand of APFE030848979.1, from coordinate 20,760 downwards.
GAAGGTGAAATTCAGAGGTATCTCAGTGGATTTCCACAGGCCTTCAGGGACAAAATAGAGTTTAATGAGCCCAAAACCCTAGAGGATACCAATTGAAAATGTGGTATTGCTATGAAAATTCCAAGCATAAGACTGAGTTCCAAACTATTTGGAAGGAAAAGGAAAAGACTAGATTTAAAGGAAAGAGGAAGAGAGTTGCACGAACTCAATTAGAAGGAAGGAATGTGAATTTTACCACTTATTTCAAGGGACAGCCTCAACAAAATCCACTATTGCTGACAAAGAACCTATAAAGTGTTAGAGTTGTGGAGAAAACCACAGGCAGAGAGGCTAATCATAGAGACAGCAAAGTAGCCCAAGGCTATATGATATGCAAGAAGAAGAGGTAGAGAATGATGTGGCTCATAATGTACCACAATTTTATTCCATGCTAGACAATAGGCATGCCGATAAAAAAGCATTAGTGATCGAGATGGAAGGTATGGTCGATAACCAACATGTTTCAATTATGATTGATCGTAGTTTTAATTTCATTTATGTAAGTCCATGAGTTGTAGAGAAGTGTGTCTTACCAAAGATATCACATGAAAGGTCATGGTTACTTTAGCTGACCATAGGTACTAAGAGGCAAGTTGAATAGGTGGCGAAGTCATGCCCATTAATGATAAACAACATGCCCATGACTTTAACATATTTCCATTGGGTTCATATGACATGTTAGTCGACATGGATTGGCTCACTAGCCAGAAAATGAAAACAAATTGTTATAACAAATCAATGGAATGTTTCAATGATGAATGGGAAAGACTGGCACTGTAAGGAATAAAGAAACATGTGAATTTCAATAAAATATTATCGTTACACATGAAGGGGTGCAACCAGAAGGGTTGTGAATTATATATTGTCTAGGTCACCAGTGAATCAAAGGATCATAAAGACTAAATGGAAGAGTACCCTATATTAAAACAATTTAGCGATGTGTTTCATAAGGAAATTCCAAAATCACCACAAAGAAGAGAGATTCATTTTTCAATTGAATTGTTGCCAAGACTAACACCAGTGTCAAAAGTTATGTATCACATGAGCACACCAGGGTTGGTGGAATGGAAATTGCAATTAAAAGAAATGTTAGAGAGGGGATACATCATACCCAGTATGTCGCCCTAGGGAGCTCCAGTATTATTTTTGACGAAAAAATATGACACACTAAGATTATGCATTGACTATAGTCAATTAAACAAGGCCATAGTAAAAAACAAGTATCATTTGTCGAGGATTGATTACTTGTTTGATCAGTTGAGAGGAGTTGTTGTATTTTCAAGGATAGAGTTGATGTCTTTGTACCGTAGGATGAGGATGTCCACAAGGCAACCTTCAAAACAAAATATGGGCATTATGAGTTTGTGGTGGTGTCATTCGGACTCACCAATCCTCTAAGAAATTTCATGTGTTTAATGAACAACATTCTCATTCCATATTTGGAAAAGTTTGTACTTTTTAGATGACATTTTGGTTTATTCTTATACCAAGGAAGAACATGAAGAAAAATTGGAAACAATATTGCAACCACTGAGAGATCACAAACTCTACGCCAAACTTAGGAATTGTGATTTCTTCCAATCACAAGTTTAGTACTTGGGACATATAATTTCCAAAGGAGTTGCAGTAGATTCTGAGAAGATCAAATCCATCATGGAATGGTCTACTCTTCCAAATGTGACAGAAATAAGATCCTTCGTTGGATTTCCAAGGTATTACCAAAGGTTCATTTCGAAATTTTCAAGTATTGGACATCTAATCACAACATTACATAAGAAAGTAGTCAAATTCCAATCGAAAATAGAATGTGTAGCTAGTTTTGCACAATTAAAACATTTTCTCACACATGAAACAATGTTAAGAATAACATACCCCAAAAAAAAAAATTGTGGCTTGCATAGATGCCTCAAGGAAGGGATCGATGGAGTCATAATGCAAGAAGGACAACTAGTTTGTTATGAGTTAAGAAAGTTGAATGAACATGAGCGAAATTATGTCACTCATGATTTGGATCCAACACCAATATTGCATGCATTGAAAATGTCGAGGAATTACTGTATAGGAAGGAAGTTTTTCTTTATTTCATATCATGGAAGGTTGAGGTCTTTATTAGACCAACCCAAGTGGAATGCAAGACAGGAAAGGTGGTTAACATTGATAAATGAATTTTACTTTGAAATAAAATATATCAAAGGCAAAGAAAACAAGGTAGCAGATGCACTTAGTAGGACACTACAAGTGGCTCATGTGGTAGCCATCAATACTTCTGAGATTGATATTAAGGAAAGGATCAGAGAGGCAATGCATCAAGATGAGCATTACTAGCAAGTGAAGGAATGCTTGCAGCATAAACTAGGAGTAGTATTGGGTAAGTATTACTCAATGACAAATGATGGGTTACTAAATTTTAAAGGTAGGTGGTATATACCTTGTATGGTTGACTTGAAGAAGCTCACTTATGATGAGTTTCATAAAATACCTTATTCAAGTCATCTAGGTTATCAAAAAATCATAACATCTATGGAAAAATGTATCACTACCCTAACATGAAAAAGGATGTTGCCGAGTATATTTCCAAGTGCTTGGAGTGTCAACAAGTGATATTGGAGTATAGACATTCAACGGGATTGTTGCATCCAACCCCCATTCTTGAGTGGAAGTGAGAATTCATCTCTATGGACATCATCATGATTAATACATACATCTAGGAAACATGATGTCATAATTGTAGTGGTGGACCTGAGTAAGGTAGCTCATTTTATGGTTGCTAAGTCTACTCACAAGTTAATCAATATTGCCCAAATCTTTATGAAAGAAATATTCGCATGGCATGGTGTACCCAAAAAGATCACCTCGAATAGGGATGCAAATTTCACTTCAACATTTGAGAAAGTGTTGATTGTTGGTCATGGAATAGAGTTGGCATTTAGTATAGCATATCATCATCAAACAGATGGACATACAAAAAGAGTAATCAAGGTGTTGGAAGACATGCTAAGAATGTATGTCACGCATCAACCTAATAGGTGAGAAGAGTTTCTACCTTTGGTATAATTTTCCTATAACAATGGGTACTGGGAATCATTGAATATGAGTCCATTCGAGCCTCTCTATGGAAAAAAAATGTAATATACCATTAAGCTGGAATGATCCAATGAACAATGTGCTTCTTCAACCTCATAGGTTGAAGAAAATGGAACAAGTAGTTGTTATCGGGAAAAAATGAAGATAGCTTAGGACAGGAAAAAAAAGTCATGCAAATCAATAGAGAATGCAAAAAAATTCCAAGTGGGGGAACATATTTACCTCTACATGAAACCAAGGAAAATTTCACTGAAAATTATGTCTTGTGCTAAGATAGCAATAAGATTTTGTGGACCATTCAAATCGTAGAAAGGGTGGGGCTAATGGCTTACAGATTAGCCTTAACACCTATAATGAAAGCACATGATGTTTTCCATATTTCTTTGCTTAAAATGTATGTGCATGATGTTAATCATGTTGTTAATTGGTTTGTGATATAGGTGGAATATGGGGGAGAATTATAACCAGAACCATAATGCATTTTGGATCGGAGGCAGATCACGCTTTGGAATCAAGTAATCAAGCCGGTCAAGGTGCCATGGAAACACTTTGGACAAGATGAATCCACTTAAATGGTTGATTATATGAGGGTATCATACCCATTGTTGTTTGTTGTGTAAGAAAATGTAACTGTAAATATAAAAAAAAGGACTTGTGTATATAAAGCTCGCTATTAGAAATTGTGTTTGGGTGTAGAACACTAAGGAGAATGTTCCTCTAAGGGGTTGGGGTTTGTGACAACACTTCTTACTACCCTCTCGTAAATGTCACTATGAATTGTAATTCATGTAAACATTGTGGAAATGCAACATAAGAACTAGGTTAGAGGAGTGGACACAGATTCAAAGGTCTGAGCAAGAAGAGTTGCTTGTAAACCTAAACCATTTCATTCATTTTATCACCTATATCCATGAATAAATGATGGCCTTACTGGTGCAAGCTTTAAAAATGTATGCCTAATTGTGTTGGAAAATGCAAAGTGGCAACTTATTGATCTAATTTTCCTTAACCTTAATATTTGCTTGTGAACTCAGTTAATATTCCTTTTTTCTTTAGTTAGATATTTTCATCAAAAAAATACAAGAATGAAACAGTAATAATAGAGGACACAAAAATTAGGCTCTCAACTAGGCAAAAATCCATCTAAGAGGAAAACATGGTAAACTCTTCTATTCTTATAGAATCTACTTCAAAATGACACACAAAGACCCAAACCTTAGACCAAGTCCTTCTCCAAGTACCAAGTCACCCCTCCTACAAGTATTTCTTTGATTTTACACCAACCAGCTTCAAACTGCAACTTCAACCTAGTAACTTCAATACTACAAATCACCTGCAACTTCGACCTTGTGATTTCGGTCATGTAACTACTACAGAAACCCTAATCCAACTTCCTCCTGAGACCTTGCTAGAGCAAGACAACTCCTCCCAAGGTAAACGAGGTTAAGGTAGGGTATTATTCCTTTCAACCATAAGATATTGCACTTCGTTCTCCTGTAACTTCAGCCTCTTTCTGTAGCACTAGAAACCCTAGAACTTCACACTTGTGAGAGAGATAGAGCCCCAAAAAAAAATATTTTTCGTCCTTCTTCCTTCTCCTAGCCCTTCACTCTTCTTCTTCTTACTTCTCATCTATAGATACAATTATTTTATTGAGAGATTGAATTTCTTGAGTGAGTGAGTTGTAAATGAGGTCAAATTGCTCCCTTATATAGCCTTCTCAAGGGGCCGAATTCCCTCCTTTAGGATGACTCATAACTATTAGGGCCTATTTGTACTTTTGGAGTTTCTAGGACTTTCTAGACTAGAAAATAATTATTTTTACAATTACATTTTGCCTAAAAGGGTATTATAAACATGATGTTGACTCCTTTGACTCATGGCAATAAATCCTAAGACCTAACAATCCCTAGAAGCATGAAGAACATTTTTTTACCTAGAATACCATCAATAAAGAGCATGAAACTCATGCTTTAATAATAATAGCTTTTTCTTTTGTTCTCTTGCTTGTTACATAGGATACATATTGAGTACAACAACAATTATGAAGACGGAAACTAATTACATTTTCAACACTCCCTCCTAACTAGGGAGGTATTCATAATTGTACAAAAGCATTCTCAAATTGAAGAATTATCATAAGAAAAGTCAAATTGATTAGCCATACTGTAAGCATCATCATTATGACCAACATTGTATTTGAGGCATAACTAGAAAATCTCTACTTTATTTAAGAGCATTATGCTAGGAGGCTTTGCATGTGATACCGCACTACCTCTATAAGGCACATACCCCATATGGATGTCCACAAGGTATGTCCTTTTAGGACTATTCTTATCTTGGATCTCCATACTTGAGTCCTCAAATAATATTGATCCTCTTCGACCACCCTTCTCTTGGAATCTTGTCCCATCCTCAAAGACTGTCAGTACCTTTCCTTTCTTGGATTCTATATCCTTAAGAAAACCACATATGCTTATCCAATCCTCCACCATTCTCTCTTCATGAACTTCACTTAGACTTACAGTTGTTAGCATTGGTCAAGTGCATGAAACATGAAGATAAGAATGCACATGTGATGTCCAACATCACTCCCTCTCAACTAGAGATGATATCCCTATTACTTTTGATTGGGAGATAGATTGTTTCTCCTATTCAAGGAGATTCCTCTGCTCCCTCTCAAAACTAGAGGATATTCCTTCGCTCCCTCTCAAGACCAAAGGATATTCTTAACTTCTTTTCAAACTAGAAAGTCAATAACACAATCCTTATAGTTTGTCTTCATGAGAGTATCAACTACTGGTTCTTCATAGCCACATGGTTCCCTCTTTCCTTCACATCTCTTGTATCGAGATTGATTTTATTTTCAAGGTATCATGGAGCCATCTTCTCTTCTTTAATCTTGTGGCAGGATCCAAGTCTTTCTCTTTCTCATCACTTTCATCTTCAACAACACAAATGTTGAGCCTTTCTTATCTTTAGATTGATAACAGTTTCCTCATGAAAGTGATCTTCTTAATTGACCATTGGGTTATGTTCTCGCACTACTACCTTCCAAGATGAACACATCTTGATTTCATAGTTTCCAGGTACCAAATATTGATCTTCCCTTAATACTCTTTTATCCATACAGTTGAACTTGCCTCAACTGTCATCATGTATTCCTGCAACTTCCTTTTTCTAGGTAGCAAAATAATATGTTAACCAAATAACCAAAAATTAAAAAATCAGACTTACCTCATCATGATTACCTTCTTGTACCATCAACATTCCCATTGATCATCTCCACTTGTAATTTCCTTCTTGCATCAGAGTGCCCGACAATCGAACTTGATTACCAAGTTACAACTTTTTCTTCCGAAGATTATACTGGTTGTTAATCATTATTTACATATTCTATAGAAATTAATAATCTTGTATTCATCTTAAAGTAATTAAAATCATATTCTTTCCAAACAGCTTATATACATGTACATAAGCATATTTTTCTTTCCACAAGGTTCTATACATATCAATCTTATCCAAATTTTTACATCCAACATGCATTCCTATGCTTTCAACCAATCATCTAGCTATGCCTTAAAGTGAGCCTTCAACTTGACCCATAGCATTCTTTTATCCCTTTAACAGTATTGATTCCACATTACATGGAATGTATACTAACATTTCCATGATGCTTTTCCCAAGGACCTTCCAAAATGATGTTCCTTCGTGAATCATGATGATCCAACTAAGAAAGATGCCAACTTCTAAAATAATGTTAGATAATACTTGGATGAACATTATGAAAAAATGGTCTATCTATCCATCTATCTAGATGATATCTACAAAGAAAATTAATCATGTAAATTCTAGACGTGCTACTATCATATGCTTCTCTCTATGATGTTATGCAAAAACATACTATCCTAAAGGGACGATTAATCCTTATAATGAAATTGACAGTTAGTGAGCCTTCTTCCGTATTAAAGATCTTGCACTTCTTCCTTCACTTCTTCCTTCTTCAACTTCTTCTCAGGCCCTCCCATTACCTCAGCTACATGAGCTTTGGTTATTTCCTTTCTTTTGTTGTTTTGTTGGCTTGGACAATCCCTCTTAAAGTGTCCAAACTCATTTAACTTAAAGCATTGAAACTTGGACATGTATTTATTCTTCGACTTTCCAAACGTTCCCTTCTTCGGCTTCTTGACTCAGACTAGAAAGGCTTGAGACTGCCGATCTGATCTAATTCCATCTTTTACCTTGATGCTTGATTCTTGTAGGATGCATTGAGCCCACAACTCATTAAAAGGAGATTAATATTTATTGGAGTAGATGCTTGTTGAAAAGATGCTCCATTCTAGTGGCAATGTATTCAGTACATAGATGGTCACTTTCGAATCATAAATTGATTCCCCAAGTCCTTGCAGATGGTCTCTTAGCTGAGAGACTTTCATGAGCAAGGATGTCATGTCCTCATCATTTTATTTCTTCATTCTATATAACTTATTCCACAAAGACATATTTTGTCCTAGTGTACTTACAGAGTACAAGTTCACTAGCTTTTCATACATAACCTTGGAAGTTTGCAATTTTGCAACAAATGGAACAAGAGAATCTTTAATGGATTCAAGTATGATCCTTTGAGCCCTTACTTCCCATTTCTTGCATTTTGCTAGTTCTTGTGTCTTGTCTTTACTAGGTTCAATAATTTCCCTCGTAACATACTCCATTACTTCTTGTTATGTGAGTATCAGGTCAATCCATTTCTTCCATGCTAGATAATTTGATGCTCCAACAAGTTTATTGCTCTCCTTGCAGAAAGAACCCATATGGCCAGTAGATTTAGACCTGATGTAATAATATGGTACTTACTTGATAACCAAGATTCTTCTTAATGGTGTCTCCAACCTTCTTGATGTATTCAAGATATTTGATGAGACTTCCTTGAAATATGTTCCTTAGGATTCCTCCAACAACAACTTCCAAGAGTGATGAATGATACCAATATCCTTTGATGCTACCTTCAAATAGGTTTACCAATGAATCTTCAGCTAGATCCTCTTTCTCAAGAGACAACCTTCCTATATTCTTCCTTTTCAAGCTTTCTTCTAATGAGCCCTTTCTTCTAGATCAATAGGTTTCCATTTTCCCCTTTGCCAACCTTCCTTGTGTCCACAAGATAATCCTTCCAATTGCCTTCTTGTTCACCTTAGCTCTGATACCATGTCATAAAATGAAAAGTGGTAGCTTATTAATTTAATTTTCCTTAAACTTTATTTTCTTGTGAACTTAGTTAATCTTCTTTTGTTCTTTAGTTAGATATTTTCATCAAACAAATATCAAGAATGAAACAGTAACAATAGAGGGAAGAAATTAGGATCTTAGCCAGGGAAAAACCCCTCCAAGGGGAAAACTCAGTAAATTCTTCTCTTCTTATAGAATCTGCTTCAAAATGAGACATAAAGACCCAAACCCTAGACCAATTCAGTCCTCCTACAAGTCTTTCCCTGATTCTGCACCAACCAAATTCGAATTACAACTTCGACCTAACAGCCTCAATACTTCAACTCATCCTACAACTTCGACCTTGTGATTTTGGTACTGTAACTACTACAAAAACCCTAATCCAGATTCCTCCTAAGACCTTCCTGGAGCAAGACATCTCCTCCCAAGGTCAACAAGGTCAAGGTAGGGTATGTTCCTTCTAACAACAAGATATTGCATTTTGTTCTCCTACAACTCCAACATACAACTTCAACCTCTTTTTGCAGCATCAAAAACCCTAGAACTTTGCATGTGTGAGAGAGATAGAGCCAATAAACAAACAATATTCTTTGTCCTTATTCCTTCTCCTAAATCCTCTCTCTTCTTCTTCTTCCTTCTCAACTACAGGTCAAATGCTTTTCTTGAGAGATAGAACTTCTTGAGTGAGTGAGTTGTAAATGAGGTTGAACTTCTCCTTTATATAGCCTTCTCAAGGGGTCAAATTCCCTCCTTTAGGCATACTTGAAATTGTTAGGGATGACTTGTACTTTTGGAGTTTCCAGGACTTTCTAGACTCAAAAATAACTATTTTTACAATTACATTTTTCCCAGAAGGGTGTTTATATAAACATGATGTTGACTCCTTTGACTCGTGCCAATAAATCCTAAGACCTAACAAACCCTAGAAGCATGAAGAACATGATTTTACCTAGAAGACCATCAATAAAGAGTATGAAACCCATGCTTCAATAATAATAAATTTTTCTTTTCTTCTCATATTTGTTACATAGGATACATATTGAAATGAGTATAACAACAATTACAAAAACCGAATTTATTTACATTTTCAATAGCCTAAGAAAAGAACAACCCAAACAATCCCTAATCTTGGGGAATGTGTTGGGTGGTCAACACATGAAGAAAGATCAGAGAGCAAGGGCCATGACATGAGACATTGGGGAGAATGTTGGGAGATATAGGGCTATCCAAAAGGACACTAGAGAGTAAAAACTCTTAGATGCAGAAGAAGAATTGCAAGAGGATTGTTGAAGAAAAGGTTGAAACATCAATGAATGTGCAAGATTGGTGGCAGTATATCGAGGAGCATGGCGTGAAGACAAAATTATGGTGTTAAATAAGGTGGAGTCACAGTGGGCTCTAGATTCCTTCCTAACAAGTGGAGCCATTGTGTTATCTAGTACTTCTTGTTGTCTTTTACATGTGGAGATCCTGAGGGTAGACTCTGGATTCGTGTGAAACCTATTAGGTCGAAGCATAGTGTGCTTTGGACTCCTACCAGATTGTAGGCGGAGGTACTATGATCTTTGGATTAATGTATAGTGAATCAAGTGGAGACACCAATGGGATCTGTATTCCTATAGTGATTGTTGGGTGGAACATTGTGTGATCTAGATTCCCTGAAGTGTTTGATTAGGTGGAGATATTGTATTCTCTAGACTCCTAAGTATTAGGTGGAGGCATAATGTGTTATGGACTCTTGAGTATCTGTTGGAGGTTGGTTGTCTAGTATTATTGCAAATTATCTTGAGCACTTGACTCATCAGTCTCTAAATCCATATCGAAGGTGGTCAGCTACAAGAAAGATTAGAGTGTAGTTTTCCTATGTTAGGTGGAGAGTCAAAGTCCCTCCCTTAGTTTCTAGTCATCTTAATTAATCAGATAAGTATACCCACTTGTGTATATATGTTACATTGTTTTTAATGAAGGATATTTCCATGTATTATGGCAATGCATGTAACACTACTATTTATGGAGAAATGTGATATTCTTGTTTGGCTCTAATGAGATGTTATGTATATGTTCTCATGGTCATGAGGGGTTGGGAGGCCTCTATGCTTGCTTCTATGTTACTCAGTATGAATGTTGAATGTTTTAATGTTGTAACTTATGCTTTATTATTAGATCTAATGGAGTATGTTTGAGATCCATTGTGTGGTTAATATGATGCATGTGTTGGGAGTCATAGAGGAGTGAAACCATAGTTGTGTCATGGCTATGCTTAATGTCTCAAATGTTAGTTGGAATAAGGCATTTTTCCATGTAGATTCTATTGTTCGATGAAACGTTTGCTTCAGAGAAAGTTGGGAAAGTTCTTGGAAGTTCTGTGGAATTACTAAGTTTGAGTGTTGAAGCAATCGAACTTGCGTTAGAGATTTATATTAGTTATAATCACCATGGTTATTATTAATGATGAGTTTTTATTTTAATTAATCTGAGAGATTAAAGGCTTAATACCATGTCGCACTTAGTCGCCAAGTGATAACCCTTTGGAATGGGCACAATAGATAGAAAACATGACACCAAGGGTTAGCGTCAAATGATAGGAAAGTTTGTGTTGTGCCATTTGTTAACACCAAGATCATTTGAATTGTGTTGGATTCGAGCATGGTTGACAAAGAGCATGACAGAAGTCCCCTATGTTTATGAATGGGAAACCATGAAAGGGAACAAAGGGAATGTCCCAGTGGGTCCCACAACAAGCTGAGGTGGAAAAAGCCATGAGGGCCATGTAACCCACGTGGACACCACGTAAGCAGAATGATGTGGTAAGGTTGATGATGTGGCATGTTGTTGGTGTGACACATGGGAAGCATAAATGACCCTTTTGGAGGGCCAACTGGTTGTTTTTAGGTGACACGTGGCACCGATATAATATGCCATGAGGAAAGGTGACATTAAATTGATGTCAGTGTGACATCAACAAGATGTTGCAAAGGTAGGGTGACATTGAGAAAATGACGTGGATTCGACGTGAATACGTGGATGCTCAGGAGGGTGCCACATTATTCCAGATCGCACCATCGAAAGATTCATGAGGTTTACTCTTGTCTCTTAATGTAGTTAATAGAAGGTGGGGCATAAATATTGGCATTCACATACGAGAAATTTTTCCATCTGCGCCCACTGTATAGTGCTAAGTACAATTGAATTACCCCTAGTTAGAGTGGACTTCACAAATGCTACGACTAAGGGATCAACTATTAATTAACGTGGAAAGTGCCAAAAATGAATCTGCTAACTATCGAGGAAGCAGAGGGTCCTACTATTAACTCAAACTAAAGGTTTATACCACGAGGTTCTAACCCATTGGTTGTGTGGTTTCCACGTGACACCATTTAGTTGAACAAACTTTAAATGAACATAACTTTCAATCGATGAGTCAGATTGAGGCAAGTTTCATATCATTAGAAAGATTTTGATGAGCTAGGTGTGACAGTGTTATCCAAAGTTTACTTTTTTTAATTTGGGGAGGAAGGAAAATGTCTAACCCCGTTCCCATAATGAGACCTTAGAGGTTGGGTTAATTAAAAGTAATACATCCCATCAGCTTGGGAAGTTTGAGGGGGTGGGAGGGATTGTTACAATAACATCATAGAATCCCACTTCTAGTGGATAGCCAAGATATATTTGACATCAACTATTGCGTGAAAAATATTCCACCCTCTTGGCATAATGTTAAGAGACTAGAAGTAACCTACTCATGAATCCTACTTCGCTTTCTTCCACTCCCAAACAATTTTCATGCCCATCTTCTTTCCACATAATTGTCACTTTGAAGACTGAGATGCCAAGCTTACCACAAGCATTTTCACATCCTCATTAAGCACCAACTTCATCAACACAACCTTTCTCTAAACATACTTATTCCTCTTTTTCTTAGCAAAATCCCCACCCACTTTACATTTGGATAAACCATAACCTCCACCTATTTGCAAGATCTTTTAGCCCTTCTTAGTTGCCTCTACACTTGGCTAAGTCTCACTCCAATCCAGGTCTTTTCTGAAATGTTCCCATTTTTCCTCCCAATTTTGATAGGTTATTTTCTGTAGGATCCGTAAACAAAACACTAGTAACAAGATCCTTCTCAAATTTAAACTTTGAATCTTTCCAAGTCATCTAGCTCTCTACCCTTGCTTGACTTTAATGGTGGAAAAAAGCTCAGCTCTTTCAATTATAATTAGAGGGACACCAAAGAAACAATTGTACTCAATATTTTCGAATAAATTATTGGAGCCAATATACACAAATCTTGGTCCCTTCACATCTCTAGAAGTATTCGACACTTCACCTTGACCACTTTTGACATCTAATGGAGAAAAAGTTGACCTTGCACATGAATCCTTGCACATGGGAGCAAGACCAAAAGCAAAAGAAAATCCTTTTGACACTTGATCGTTTGTCCTATCAATGGATGTGGATGACACATTCAAATTTTACAATAAAGTGAGGGGTTAAAAGCAATGTCTAGCCTTGCAATCCATGATAGGCCCTAATTCAAACCCACATTTTCTCCTATTCCTAAAGCCTTTAAAACCCAAGATTTGTACCTCAAACACAAAGACTTTTCCATCTAGAAAGTCAACCTTGTCATTAACCATAAGGTTAGGTGAGGCCCAAATCCACTTCCACCAATAGAGATCATATGAAAAGTATACTAGGTCTAGATCCATACCCATTACCTTCTACTTTAAATTATTTATCAATTCACTTGTTATTATCCATCCTTGTATAGAACTATTTGATGTTTTGTTTGAGTGTATATGGTATATAATTAATCACATTTCATCTCTCTTATGTGGTGAGTGTTAGTTTAAATTTTCATAAATTTAGTTTATTGTGGATTAATCTCATGTTTTCAATTATCATAACCATATCAATCAAATAGAATTACACTTGTGATCGCAACTTTTTGTTTTTGTTTTTAGGAAATCAACAAATCTTGAATCAATATTATTGGAGAATATTTTATAAATATAATTGTACACTTTTGCTCCTCTTCATAGAAGAAGAATTGGATTTGTTTCCTATATCAAAGAGAAAACGATTATGCACCGAAGGATTCATTAGTTTTTGCAACTCTATCATGTATAATGGATCTTTTAAATACTTGATGAGTTCAGAGTCTATATTTAAATTGATAAAGGTGAAAGAAATCACTTTCAAGTATTCAAGAATAGAATACCCAATAATGAAGAAGGGATAAGTGCCCATATTCATACCCCCAAACATTTAGTAATCTCAGATGTGCCCATATAAAGGAATTGATGATGAATTTCTACAATGATAGATTATATATATATATATATATATATATATAATATATATATTATATATATATATATATATTATATATATATTAATATGTAAAGTATTTATTATTTTTTGTGTAATTATAAGATATTTTTATTCTTATCACTAAAATTCAGCAATATCATATTCCGACGAAATTGTAATTTTTTGTTGTTTAAATTATATTTTTGAATGCATAAATGGATTTAGTGTCTTGACAAACCCTTGAAGCACATGGATTGTGCAAATTACACTACTCAAAACCTGCAATTTCAGCAAATCCCCAACAAATTTTGGGAAAATTAATAGGAAAATAAAAAATAAAAATGTTGAACAAATAGAATTCACTTTAATTTTTTTAATCTCAATTTACTAATTTACAATTTCACTCATTATCTTTGGAAAACTAAATACTCATAAATTTAATTTTGTATATTAATAATAAAAGAAATATGTAACAACCTTCATTAATTATATGCATTACTTGTTCAATGTGCATTTTCAATATATAAAAACATATTTATTCACTTAAACAAAAAAAATATTATGTTAAAAATAAAATTACATTTTTAAAATTCTTAATGTTCAAGTAAACATGGTATTCTATACAAGACGAACACATTAAAAAACCACTCACGTAATCAAATCAATGGTCACAACATTGATATTTTTACATGGTTATAACTCTCTAAGAGGGCATTAATCCATGACCCCATCCAAAACAACTACTTGAGGCAACTTTATTAATGCTATTTTTAATTATTTTTTACATGAGCTCCCATAATCAATCATCAACCATGACCCTCCATGATATTTAAATAAATATAATGGACCAATCAGATGTCAAGCCACATATCAGTAATCACTAGTATCGAGGAAAATATGAATTGTAGGATCACTTTATGTCTAGAACATATCATGACCATCGGATTACGATGCATATTAAATAAACACACTTTATCTACTAGATACACTAGACCAGGTTGAACTTAACTAACTACTAAGTGTCTAAATATCCTAACATCCCCCATTAAGAACAACTTGGGATAATTGAAAGATTTGCAAAGCTGACATAATAGGAGAAGGAAGGAGGCATTAGAGCCAATCCCCCCTTAATGACAACTTTATGAAGTCTAACATAGATCTCTTTTTAAAGAGATCTACTTCAAGAGAAAGGAGGGTCATGGTTGATGATTGATTCTCAGAAATTTCTTATGTAGATTTTTTTTCATTTTGCATTAATAAAATTACCTCAAGTGTCCATGTTGACTTGGGCCTTGGACTGTTTCCCTCTTATATAATTTTAACCATGTTAAAATATTGAAATCGTGATCTTTGCTTTGATACCATGTTTAGGTAAATAGGATATTCCATACAAAACTAACACCTTCAATAACCACTTACACAACCAGATCAAAGATCACAACACCAATATTTTTACATGGTTAGAATCCTCTAAGATGGAAACAATCCACAACCTTAGTTAATGTGGCCACTTAGGTAATTTTATTAATGCATTTTTTTCATAAGAGAGTCTTCACAATTGGTCATCAACCATGACCCTCCATTCTATTTAAAATAGATATCATGGACTAATCGAGTGTTAAGCCACTAATCAATAGTCATTAGTATCGATGAGAATATGTGTAACACACCCCCTCCTAATCCCCTCCAAAACATTGGTTAAAAGGAGGTGGTTACTATGCTTGACCCAATATCCAAAGTTTCTTTATGGAAACGGGGTCTAAAAATTTCAATCTTCTTCACTAGCTTAAAGCCTCAACAAACATCATTGTTGTGTTCCTCTCATCAAGATGATTCCAACAATATGGACTTTTACCTCAATCTGACCTTCGAATCAAGAGATATGACCATTTGAATTATTGGTGAATTAGAGAGTGCCACATCGTCAACCTTGCCATGCGACATGCATGTGGTTACCATATCCAACCAGTCGGCACCACCTTGTAATAGTATATTGGTTGTAGACCCGTTTATGGCATTGGTCTTCATGATCGCCGCTTAAATTTGTTATTCATATAAACTCCACCTATGCATTCCAGCCACATACTATACATACATACATACATACATACATACATACATACATAATACATACATACATACATCATACATACATACATACATACATACATTACAATATATATATATATATATATATATATAATATAAATATATATATATATACTATATAATATAAATATAAATTGACGGGTCATATACTGTCAGCAAACCTTCTGTTACCCTAGCTTGTCAATGTGGTCATTGACACTCTATGCTTTCACTAGTTGCTCCGAGGTGGACCTTCTAGGCTAACTTGTCTGTGGGTCCACCCTTGCGCCACCGAACAATCTGTCGGGCTCATGTGTTGGCACCACATCTTGAGCTTATGTCGTCCCATGCCCCTTTTTAAACTCACTTTATTGTTGAACTACCGAGGTTCGACCTCCAGGCTTACGTGTCTCAACAGGTCATTAGAGAAATTTTGAGGTAAAAAATGGGCCTCAAAACAAAATGTACAACCAAAATCAATGTTATAAGAACCAATAGGATTCAAGATGATGATGTCAACTACAAGGGAGTAAAAAAGTAAAAAGATTTAAATTTGAGTAAAACCATAGGGAGATAAGTTGAAAATACGAGTTGAAAAAATAGTTTTTTTCTTTTTTTCCTTCTAAAATTTGATGATGTAATCTAATCTTATTTTATCATTTCCACTATTATTTTATATTCCTTAGGAGACCCATTTTAAACCTCAAAATTTCTCTAATGCCACACCTTTGCACCTAAAATGCTCCCTTTTTCCCACTCTGGGGGCTTTGTATTAGCCACGACAACTAGGTGTCGAGTCACCCTGGCTCACCCTTCAACACTGTGTGAGGCCACCTCCAAGAGACAAACTCCGAGAAGTGAATGTTCCTGTCGGTTGCTACTAAAATTCGTGTCTATGCAGGTCCCACTTACCACTACCCAATGTTGTGATACACCACCTTTATGTGGGAATAAACTCTCATGTCGGCCAATGCACGATGTCCACATCATCCTAACATACCCCATGCTAGCATCCCTGCCACGCTAGCTTGATCCTCATCAGTGCAACCTCTCCACTGTGTGAATTCTTGTGAGCTTCTAGGGCATAACCTCCGAGCTTACGCCACCCTAGAATCTTGCCTAGTCGTTGATCATTTTCGCTAAATATCGACCATTCATTATGCTAGATTTGTGCTTAGTTATGCATTTTGGTCTTATGGACTAGCGACCTGGCCCTCAAACCAACCTTCATGCATCCTAATAAATCCTGTTGTGCTCACGAATAAGGATAAGAGGCTAAGGTATGTGATCAACCTTGCTTCCTAGTTTGCATTAAGAGCCATTTGTGATAGGTTTTGACCATGACTTGGCTTGGGCAGTTCTGCAAATGTTTGGACTTACACTAAAATTCAGCCTCGTTATTGAATCTTTATGAAGTCACACATTGGTGCTATCCCTCTTGAGCCTACAATAGAATTACCCTTCTTGGTTCTCGATAACTGAAATGCATAACGCAGGACAGGGACTTATCCATTTAGGCCCTCAGAGGTCTGTAGTCCCCTTGAATCTTAATGACTTACGGGAAACAGGTGGACATCGTTCAAAAGATCCATAAGTTTGTGTTGAGGAATAATTAAGCATGTCAAAACTTATAAGGGAAACCAAAAAACATACATTGCCCAAATAAGGTTACTAGAAGATCAACATTCCACATATAAACATGAGATCCCCCTTTCACTTAATATGATAGGTATATTGCCCGCAGAGGTTTGGCCTCGTGGCCAGCAGACGATCTGCTAAGTTGTCTATGCTGATGTGCAAGTCACGAGTTCGAGTCTCATCTTAACCGAGGGTTGTTCTTGTGAGATGGGTGGTTCCTCCTAGAGGTTATAGTGGCAGCCGATGGGATTCAACCCCGTGTAATGTGAGTACGATACCACCGCCGTTGCCAATTCCGCTATTCAAAAAAATATATATATGATAGGTATATTCAAACATTCAGGCACATGGTAACATTATGATAGGGCTACTATCATCTCACTCATGCCAAACCAAATTTTCAAGCATAAGCCACACAATGAACATAAAAAGAACATTAACATGGGCTTGAGGCCACATGATGAGCATCCAATGTTCATACCACATGCAATGATGTTACTCAGTGCACACAACACTCATAAAGATAGTTGTATTTGTGTATTTCTTGCATAAAGAGTGTTAGCGCAACACTACAACATTAAAGCACACATTCATCATAATTTCCCATTCCAATCACAATGAACCATGAATCATTCACACAATGTATACAATACCAATGTAACAGCTAAGCATGAATTCAATGAGCAGGAAGACATTTACAAATACTTATTTGGAGTTTGATGTTGGATTTGGCAATTGAGATAGGGACTGCAACTCTCCACCCAACCATAAACAACAACAACCAAGCCTTACTTGCAACTGTCACCCTCAATCTCAATTCCAAAGCTTGAGGTGGTGTGATTTTGAGGATTTGAACCAATAAAATAGCTGAAACATGATGCAACTAGGCTACATTGCCTTCATCCACCAACTACACTCATTATAAATCATAATGTTCAGGCATATTCCCTATCATGTCAGTGTTTCAACATACAAAGAACTCTAGCTCACTTTTAGGAGAAGAAAGTCCACTGTAAGGAAGGTTCATCAATGGTTAAACTATAGATGGTAAGAAATCACTCTCTGGGTGGTTCATCTGTGAGTCAAGCACCAAAATTTTAGCCCAAGGAAACTCATGGTGGTTCATTCAGTCCTCACAAGCACTGGGGTGAATCCTTCCAATCTAGTAGTTTTGTCAAGTCACCAACTTCCAGTGGTTTCTTTATCCTTACAAGAAAGATACACTCTCTAAACCATTTACACAGAAAGATTCGCTCAAAAGGTTCCTTAGTTGTGCTTCTTTTTGCAGGATTTCATTTAGTGCTAGAGACCACTTGATATATTCTCTTAGCTTTGTGTTCTTCCACACACAATAGCTTTGAACATCATATTTCACTGCCAATACTTTGTATCTTGTGTGCGCATGAGAGCAAGAGGGAGAAAGTATTCCTCATAATCAATATGTGTGTCCCCCACTTCCTCTCCAACGGATTAATTGCCTTCCTTCTTCCACAAGTCGTACAAAAGTTCTCCCCTGACAATGCAATCCATGCTACTCATAGATTTTTTCCTTTTCCTTGCTTGTTATTTGAGTTGAAGGACACTTGGACCAATCCTTCCTCTTTCAATTACATTCAATGCACAATCAACACATTAAATCACTTTCAGCCAACCAGGTTTGATATTTAAAAGACAACCATTTCCTCAAGAAAAGGAATCCATGTCCCTTTCTCAATCATTTTAAATTAGTTACAATTATTTACAAAAAGGGAAAAATTTTAACCAATGGATGTCATAGTCCCCTCCCCCTTAAGGGAGAACATCATCCTCGTTGTTCAATAGCCTTTAAAAAAAACAAATACAACTTATATGGATCTTTATACACATAGCTATGTACAACATCTACAATGTTTTACAATTTTCTTCACTCAACAAATAGGAAAGGATATGTTGCCCTCATTTGGTCAACCATTTCCCACGCAGCTTCCTGGGGCCCAAAGTGTCTCCACTACACTTTTGTTTGCTTATTACTTAGTTTCGAAACATTAGTTGTCTCTAATCTAGGATGCATAGAGGTTTTGAATGGAACTCTCCCTCTAGTTCCACCTGTAACACATACCAATCAATTACATGATTATCATTATGCACATATCTTTTAAGAAATGAAGCATGGAAAACATCATGAAATTTCACTGATGGTGGTAAGGCCAATCTATAGGTTACAGGCCCTGTCCTTTCAAGTATTTCGAAAGGCCCACAAAACTGTGGTGCCAACTTATCACACAACCCAATATTCAAGGAACCTTTCTTAGGTTTGATTCTCAAGTAAACAAGTTCCCCAACTCGGAATTCCTTATGCACCTTATGTTGATCCACATAAATCTTCTTCTCGTATTGCGCAACCTTTAAATTTTGTTTGATGACATACATTTGTTTCTTCGTTTCTTTTAACATATCATGCCTAATAAAGACATTGTTCGTTGGACTGCTCCAGCTGATAGGAGTATTGCAACTCTTTCCATAAAGTGCCTCAAACGGTTTCATCTTTAGAGATTCTTGGTGGCCATTGTTGTATGCAAATTCTACAAGTGGAAGATACTCTTCCCACTTCTTTGGATTGTGCATCACATACATCATCAACATGTCTTTGAGGATTCTATTTTTCCTCTTTGTTTGTCCATCTGTTTGTGGATGATAAGTTGTAGTGAATTCCAATTTAGTCCCCAAACCTGTAAACAACTCCTTCCAAAAATTTGAAGTGAACTTGGCATTTCTATCTGAGATAATCATCTTGGGAACTTCGTGCAGTCTTATGATTTCTTTTATGAAAACTTGTGCCACATTACTAGCTAAATTGGTGGATTTCACTACCACAAAATGAGCCACTTTTCTCAACTTGTCAATGACCACCATAATGGCATCATGTTGGTTGGAGGTTCTTGGAAAGTCAATAATGAAATCCATGGAGATCACTTCCCACTTCCATTCTAGAATGGGAATGAGCTGCAACAACCTTGTTGGGTGCTTACATTCGACCTTCACCTGCTAGAATTCTATGCACTTGGTAACAAAATCAACCACTTCTCTTTTTAAATTAGGCCAATAATAAAACTTTTTTATGGCAGTGAGAGTCTTTTGGTATCCCAGGTGGCGGGAATATGGCTTAACATGGAACTCTCTCATTATCAGTCTCTTCAAGTCATTATCGCTTGATAAATAGATTATATTCTTGAATCTAACTAGACCATCATCTAAGAGATGATATTCTTCATTCTTTCCAATTTCACTATCTTGTTGTAGGTGTTTCTTTATCTTCTAATACTTCTCATGATGTTGTCTAGCTTTCTTAATATTTCCTTCAAGATCAATCCCATAATATGTTGGAAATAA
>APFE030848969.1:34472-79648 GCA_000404065.3 Pinus taeda | reverse complement strand
AATCATTACTCCTTGCAACCTTCCCATGGGAAAAATCTTATGTTGGTTCACCAATCATAGTTGAATAAGGGACCATTGTGACGGGGGCCTACCCATGTGTTCACATTTTTTCTTTGGTAACACATTCACGTCCAAACCCAGATCTAGGATTACCTGATCCATTTCATACTCACCAATCTACACAGTCAATATCATTTCCCTCCTAGTGCACAATGCATGCTTCCCTAATTTCCGAACTACGCGCGGTTCTCCTGGCCCCACACACCTGGTGATCAACTCCTGTAGTCCCTTAACTACCTTGTTGTCATGGAGCAGTTTCATGCATGTCTCCAGAAAGGTAGTAAGCATTGAAGGATCCATTCCTGGCTCTAGTTGATCCTTACTACCTAAAGTGGAGGCCTCCGTGAAGCTCTTCATAGCTTCCATGAATGTCTCATTTGCGCATTCTAAGTCAAGCTTAGTTTCCTTTGCAGGAGCCTTGCGAACCCATGTATCTTCCTCTGGCTTCTTCCCCTTATCCTCTCCCATGGTCGCACCGCTTCTGAGCATCATATTTACATTCGGGTCTTCTTCGTGTGGTTCAGACCTCATAATTTGTATATTTTGAGTCAGAGGAGGCTGGAATACCCCTTTTTGCACATATGTGTGACAACGTAGGACAATCTATTGTTTCATGATCAAATTGAGCACAATACGAATAGGAGATCCTCATCGGGTTGGTGCAATCATAGGTATAGTGCCCTGGTCCTCCACAATTGTAACAAATTAACTGTATGCAGCCCCTTCCTGGTCCCATTCCTCCTCGTCCTCATCCTCACCCCTGAAATCCAGCACACGCTATCCCTACAGCTAGGTCGAGGGCTCGTGTTTATGTCTGCATCCTATAAGCTGGGGTCTGATCCATCATTAGATCGTAGTTGCGACAAGTGCGCTCATCGTGGCCTACCAACCTACAGAAATTACAAAACAACTGCTGTGGAAACTGTGTATACTTCTGCAACAAATGACAATTATCCATTGTGTGTTTCCCTCCTATCTGATAGATCGCACACCATAACACGGGTGTCACACTCGGCCCTGCCTATGCCTTTGGTCTCAACGGCATTGGCCCTCCTCTTGCCAAGTATTTTGTGAACACTGGACAGTGATCCTTGTCATGGCCCTGGCCTTTGCATTTTATGCACCATACCTCCTCGCGTGCCTCTGGCCGCTGTGCCCTATCCTTCTTCAAACTTTGCATTTCCATGCATAGATTCTGTAGTTGTGAATGGATTTGTTGAACTCCCAACCCAAGGTCTTGTATTGGGGTCTCATGCAACCTCATCACTATTTCCAACACTTCAGCCTGGGTGGAAAGTTTCTGTTGTGACAGCGGCGTCCTCAAGTGCGGTGTCAGAGATGCCACAAACCATGCATGATGTTGTGCATCTATTAGCATCATATTGGCCTCACAGATTGTACTCTTCAGTATTTGGTCCAGATCCCAAGGGGTCTCGCTTGGAAGCATCACGATCTCTTCAAACCCAATCATTGATTGTGTTTGTGACTTTGGCCTGTTGAATTCCTTGTTTAGCGCGACCTAGATTTCTGTTATTCCTACATTCAGGTGGTTGTTAGAGTGCTTGATATACCATTTCAATGCGTGATCCTACAATGCGCTCACCAATGTAGCCTTCTTAATATTGTCGTTCGTGACACCTTGCGCTTCCCATACTACTCTTACCACTAACCAGAATTGGTCTGGATCTTCATTCCCTACCCCTCTGAATACTGGTAGTTTGATCGCATTCGCCATACTAAACTATGGAGGTGGTGGAGGTGGAGTGGGTGGAGATGGAGGTGAGGGAGGTGAAGCGGGTGGTGGCGTGGGTGGAGGTGGTAACTATGGAATATGCTATCTTATCAATATGACCGCACTTCTAGGAGAGACCTTAGAAAGCTCTTCCTTGATCTCTCGCGAAGGTGAAATTAAGGGATTGTTTCCTAATTCTTCATTGCTTTCGTAGATCTTTCTGCTCTGTGTTGTCCCAAACATTAATGTATTCTCATGACCCTTTTTTCACACAATAGCATCTTAATCCAAGTATTTAAAGACTTAATACTTAGCTCACGGTCCTTTAAGAAAGTGTTGTTCTGCTTCATTGTAGCTCACGGTCATGTCTACCGCAAACTCAGTGATAAATCCCCCTATTATCCGATCGAGCCAATGGTCCACAGCTCACGCAGTCTTATCTTCTAGTGCCTCTATTCTACGCACTAATTCCGGAGTCCACACTATTGGTTTATTGAGCTTACACCTTCCCTGGCTATTGGCTAACCTTGCGATCCACTCATACAGTTCAGAAGGAAAGAATGCAAAGAAAATCTCGTGGATTTCCGTATACACGTAGCGATCCAGCCACTTTTTCTCAGATACTTGCGGAGTTCTGTTTTCCTGTGTCGCGAACTCGTGAATCTTTTTGTCCATCCACTCTTCAATTTCCTTCTTTGTTGGGTTCCACTGGCATGACATCAGACATCCCTTAGGCAGATCCTGGTCCTGGCAACGGAACCATTTGTTGGCTTAGTGGGGCCTGACCCAGGTTCAGAAGTGATTTAGCCAAGAAAATCTCAATACTATTGGCCCTTTGGGCAACAGCCCGCACAGCGCAGACTGAGGTCTCACCTGAAGTAGTATGGGAGGGTGTTGGAACCAAGTTTCCACACCCTGGGGATGTTTGATATGCGGTGATAGGGATGCGATCCAACCTTAGCACTTACTGGGCTACGCGCACATGTGGGCGCGTTACATCCTGTGTTACTACCTTCGCACAGCTCTAACCACAATGCGACCCAGGTTGCTCATCCAAGTCTTCCTTAATTAGGTTTTTTTCGCTAATTACTTAGAATATTTTCATACATAAACATTCAGACAAGTATTTATCAAGTGCACGCATATAAATAAACAAATAACACTTAATGCATAATATCAAAAATATAGATCCACGACCAGATGCACGATATTCCGAATCCAACTTATCTTTATTAATGATATTTTCAAGTTCATTTCAAGTACAGACCCAACTCCGCCCTGTGCACTCAGCTGTAGGGGTCCGTGCACTCAGTTGTAGACTCTACTAGGCCTCTACGCACTCAACTACAGAGCCTCTTCCTAATACTACTACCTAATACGCTTCAGATCCACTTCTCTTCTCTAACCATGCCTTCGCATCTATCTACTTACTTCATTCCCCCGAAAACTTTCTTTAAACTTAGAGCCTCGCTCTATTTATACAATCCCATGGTCCGCGGACCATGGGTAGGCCGACACAACTTTACATTATTTTACAATTCTTAGGGTGGACAACCCTATGACTCATCCTAGACTTCCACGCTCTGTGCCCATACTTCATGGAGTCTTTACATTTGACCAAAACTCAGGTTTTAAGCCCCAAAAACATGTTGTGGGGGGATCCGCTGCCCAACACTTATAGAGGGTGTTTTTGATACAGTGATATAAGATTATGCATGTCAGACTTATGTATATGTGTGTATGTTATAGTATGATTTACGTCACAAGGTTGGTACGATATTATGATAAAGATTGGTTCTGGTTAAGTGCATATTATTGATGTTTTCTCTTTTGGTGTCCTAGCTTGGACATAGATGCATGACATGGATGGTGATCCAAGATTGAGACACATAGATCCATGGATGACCATGGCTTTGTCGAACATATGATTAATTATGATTTATGGATGATACATGATTTGTAGGATTTTATGTGCTTAATAGTGTACTAAGAGGGATGTGGTAAGTGACCTGGTCATTTCCAACAAGGATGCTCAAGTTATAAATGATTGTGGAAATAATTTCTCCAAAACCAAAATGATTATGGAATTCATGCACAATCATTGGTAAAATGTGAATAAGTTAATTATGAAATTCATTTGATTCCTTTTATCTATGAGATTGTGGTGTGTGAAGTTCTTGGAACAAGACCTTACCAACAAACCATCAAATGGGTATGAGCTCACAATCAGTATCTTAAGGTAAAGGATGAAGTTTCAAAGTGGAGTAGATGATAAGCCATGGAAATTAGGGTATAGGGCGCAGAGTCCTAAACCCATGAAAGCTAAAGACATGGAGTCTTGGATCTATAATGAAATGATTAGGAAACGGAATCCTAATTATTTAAAAGATCAAGTTGTGGAATCTTGGATCCTCGGAGTAGATCAGGGCATGAAGTCCTCAATCTACTAAGGTATGAAGATGCATGCAATATGGATGGGGAATCCCTATTCTCCAAAATAAGAATACCATTCATAGGAAGCTCATGGATGAATTTCCTTAATAAAAAAATTTATTTCTGATAATTCTGGAGGGAATTTCTAAAAATAGAAAGCCATGTCTAGCCTCCCAAGTGTGACTTTCCAAAAATAGTAAATCACCTAACATCAATTGGTAATCAATTATAGTTTAAGGAAAATCACTTAAATAATCACTAATCAATCATAATACTTCAATCTTCACTTAATCATCAATATTATTATTATTATTATTCTCTATGAGACTATGATATTATTAAAAAGAATTACATGTCACCTTCATCACCTCAATCACTTCACACCTTTCTCCTTCATGATTCTCATGGCTCTATGTAACTCTCTCTCTCTCTTTTAATAACACATTATGCTCTCTTTTATGCACTCATCAAATAATGGCATATTCCTCTTACACTCATTAAAGACATGTCATAAAAGATTCCTCTTACTCTCTCTTTAATGCATATGTTACACTCTCCTTAACTATGGCATGCATACCTCTCCTTAATGGCATGAGTTACACTCCTCTAAATGGAATACAAGGCATGCATATTACTCCTCCTTTATGACAAGAATTTGTTGCTCCTCCTATATATGTGTCTCATGTATTCTCACTTGGGGGGAGGTGCATTGTGATACCAAGAGTTGAAGAGACTTTAAAAAAAAAAAAAAAATTATGAAATGGAGAGACTTGGAGAGTAGCCAATTTCTTTCAAAATGAATTTGAAATTCCAAAGCTAAATTACTAAGTAGCTCTATCTGGTGGAGCTAACCATGAATAGTATCGGGCAGAAGTGAAACTTATCTTCCTCAACTTGCCTTGTATATCTCTCTACTGCTATATTTTGGTATTGCTTGTGATCTCTTATAGCTCAGGGATTCTAGGATGTTGAAAAGTGTAACTAGGTTCGGTCTTCATAATGACATGTAATTGTGACTTTTGTAAATGATGTAATGAAGAAAATAAAAATATTATTGTAAGCCTTGCTTCATGGGTTTCATGAGAAAGTGATTTTATTTTAGAGGGATCACATTGAGAGCCTTAGGATTTGTCATTAATTTCAAATCATTAATGTCATGTATGAAGATATCTTCTTGAGCATGTGTAAAATGTATACAAGTCAATTAAGTGTCTAGACAACCCTCCAAAGACAAGTAAAGTCCTCTTCTCTTGATGTCGACCTACAAAATGAAGTAATAACTCATGTCGGCTCACCCAAAGTGACACACCCATTCGGATGCTAAAGTCGGCTTAAGTATACGGTTGAATCAATATATATAGGAGGCTAAGCTCCTCACATTACCACAGAACAAAATTCACATGTCTCTAAGATTTTCGATAGAGAAGGCACAAAGTAGCTCAGATAGGATTCGGATGGGTGCAGTAAATAGATCGGATGTAATAACAGTCAAAGCGAATATGAATCCCTCTGGATTTCAGATGGATGAGAATAGTCATAAGTTTGGATTCTTCTAAAGTTTCGATGATGGAGGATAGCCAACAGTTATGCGATATCTCTGAGTTTTTTGTATGGGAATGACAAAGATAAATTCGGATCTTTGGCACCATAAGAGAGTTCAGATTCCTCTGATATTTTCGAATGGTAATCATAGTCAACATGTTGAATATTTTCAGATGGAGAAAACAATGATGGTCTTAGGACCCTAGTACATTTATCAAACAATTTGGATCTCTGTTTTGGTGGGTGATTATAGTCAAGTAAGTTCAGATGTCATTGTAGTAAGAGGAATTCGGACCCTTTTGAAGTCTAGTAATCAAGAACAGAAATTACAAGGACAGTTAGGTGTCACGAAAGAGTTTCAATTCAGTGAGGCAGTGGAACATCAAGGTCTCGGTGCTACCTTAAAGGAAGGACATCAGTACTATATCAAGGAAAGAGATCGATTCTCTTGATATGAAGACATCAAGAAGAACTTGGTGGTGAAAAATAGATTGAAGAGGAGAAGAAGAAGAGAAGACAGTGTCTTGGTCTAGGAGTGGCTAATAGGTCAAGGGTCTTGGTCTTGGTATTCATCAATTGGAATACCTATAAGAAGAATTTGTGCGGGTTTTCATCTCAAAGAGTGAGAGGTTTCGTCCCTAGCTCGTAGCCTACATGCTTTGTCTCTTGTCTATTTATTTTCATGCATTGGTTATTGTTTGACGAGGAAAGAACACTAAGAATCTAACATAAAGAAGATCTTAATCTAATCAAGTAAAAATCATTCACAAAAAGTCACTAATAGAAGAGAAATCAACTAATGTTAATGCCCTAGATTTCTCAACATGGTATCAGAGCTAAGGTGCAAAAGTCAAAGGAAGGGCATCTAATCAAAGAGACACTTAAGGATCAGGTTTCAAGAAAAGGCATCTAAGCAAGTCGAAGGTTATAAAAGTAAAAAATTAGATCAACATTGAAAAATAAAACCCTAGATCGAAGTAGTATGCAACAAAAAAAATTTTGGATCCTGTAGTCATCATCAAAATAACACAAAAACCCTCATCAAGCTATCTACAAATCAAGGTAGCTCGAAGGACATTAAAGATGAATATCACATCATCTTGGAGAAATTCGAAACCCTAGAAGCAATTTTGATCTACACTCATTCACTACCAAAGTACTTGAAGTATCTTAAAAGCAAGAAGGCATTATCATCATCTTCAAAGCTATGAGGCAAGTTCCCTCTCATTGAAGCAAGGATCATATCCTTGCCCTTCAAGAAAACCATCCAAGCAAGAAGTAAATAAATTATCATCAATCACCATCATCAAAAGGAGCTACATCAAAAGGTGTTGTCTTCTTTATTGAAGAAAGGATTTTTCATTTCAAAGAAGATCGTCCAAAAGGGAGCACTAATACATCTTCTTCAACCATAATCAAAGTAATCAAGATGAAGATTTCATCTTCACTTGTCAAGTAAGTATCTTTCATTCTTTAATCAAATTTGGTAAAATGACTTTGTGTTTGCAAGGAGATCTATAAG
Organism: Pinus taeda; assembly: GCA_000404065.3. Classification (NCBI taxonomy): domain Eukaryota; kingdom Viridiplantae; phylum Streptophyta; class Pinopsida; order Pinales; family Pinaceae; genus Pinus; species Pinus taeda. Next base: position 72,359 of record APFE030848969.1, on the reverse strand, counting down.
TTGGTTGGGTCATCGAAATTCCTTGCATGAAAAAGGAGGATAAACATAGTCCTTGAAGAAAGTGAAGCCATTGAACACATCAATGAAAAATATCTCCTCTGAATTCATGGAAAGGGATTCTTAGAAAGTTCCACTCATATAGAAATATTGGAGACATCAATGAGATGTATATGATAATCTCATAAAAACATTCTCTGAATATGTGATAAAGAAGGTCACATGACTTAGATCTAATCCACACAAAATTGAAGGTATCAAAGAATGAAGGGATATATTCATAAGATCTCAACTGTGAGATCTGGGAGAGATGATAAGAAGATAATCATCATTATTCTAAATACACTAACTGGTGAACAAAGTAACAAATGTCCATGAGGATAAGAAAGTTACTTCATTCGACAACTTGTGGTTTCTATGCAAGATAGAAGAAGACAAGTTGAGGGCAAAAGTGTTGAAGGTTAAAGGACTCAAACATTTGCAGGAAGGAAAGAGAAGTTTGGAAAATTTTGGTCCTTAGAAAAGAAAGAAGAGCATAGCTGAGATTCAATGCTATGGATGTAAAAATTATGGACATTTTAGGAAAGATTGTCTTAGAGGTACAATATGAAAAGAAGAGAAGAAGCCCATGCCACCAAAGAAGTGGAGGAAGTTGAAGAGAAGAAGTCCAAGAAAAGAGGAAGTAAGATATCTATACTATGATTGAGATAGTCTCCATCACAAAAGGTGTTGACATAGCTTGTAAATATTATGTTATAGGATATGGCTATAATAAATAATAATATGCATCATGGCATCATGGAAGCATTAGAAACAAGAGCTTGTGACATCACCATAGGAAACATGAAGGATGTCTAGAACAAATCCACGGAAGTCAAATATGAAGGATATAGATCTTGGGAACCTCATTGCAAACTTAAGGAAAGGAATAAATCATTTAGGACAAGGATCATTATACATCAATTCAAAAAGTAAACATCTATCGAATAGGGATATGCAAGATCCTCAAGGTTATCTAATGGAATCCTCATCGAAGGGTTCATCGATCTAGAGAGGAAGCAAGTGTTTCATCACGAACTCCAACTTGTGGAGTTCATGGCATGATGGTATGAAGACATAAGAAGATGAAGCAGATCAAGGGGTTGAAGATCTTTCCAATCAAGGAAGTTGTTGAAAGAAGCCTAGATGACCTAAATGTAAATGAGGTATGTATTCTTGTATTTAATATTATATGTCATGGTATATGGTTGCAAGTAACATGGATCACTACTTCTATATTGAGAAGCATGATCAAGGGAAATGATATCCTCCTCTAAAAGGATGCAGGAAGGCATAAATCACACTAGATAAAATCAACATAATACGTCCTCATATGAAATATGAGGTGGTTGACTACAATTAAGGAACTCTTATTGGAATCCCCTGGGAATTAAACGTGTGAGGAAAAGTAAGGAAGAGATTGTGAGATATGAAACCGTGATAAAGGCAATCAATATCCAGAAGACTAAGAAATATTTGACTAGGAAATCTCCTGGAAATATATAAAGGCTCTGATGGAAGTCTGAAAAATATGGAGACCCTTGAAAATGAATATCTTTGGGAGATGTCAAGTATGTATGCAAGATGTTGATACCTATAGGAAGATGTCATGATGAAATACCATCACAAAGGTAATTTTGATTTCAGTTTTCATTTCTTATTTTTGGAAAAAATATCTGGATGAGTTTATATAGGACTGCCAAAGTGAAGAAATGTGGATGAATTCCAAGAGGACCATATAGAAGTATGTAATATCCTCTCGGAAAATATGGCATGAATAAAGTAGAATGAAATGAAGAAAGGCTAGAATGAAGACTGATGGATCACTTTCTGATGAAAGGAATGATGACATGACTGACTCATATATCAAAGTTATGGATGTTTTATGCCCTATGTAGAAGCCACAAAAGATGAAGACTCATGGACAAAGAAATTCATGACATCAAAGGAAGGAGCTCTTCAAGCAGCTGGGTGAGGAGATGTTGTAGGTTCCTAATTAAGAGGGAGCCTGGAAGCAAGTTTCTTACTTGGGAGAAACTTGGAAATCCCTAAGCCAAGAGGGAGCTTAGGTACATTCCTTGTGTAGGAATGAGTACATTCCATTATTGGAATTGATGTGTCCTCCCTAATTAAGAGGGAGAGATAGACACATCATTCTGGTCTTCACCTGGGAAGACAGAATGAAGACCAGAATGGAGGATTAGGTAATCATCTGGCATCTGGTACTCTTTGAGGATGAAATAGGGCATCCAAGATAAGATTAGTCATGGATCGATATTATTTGAGGATTAGCTATCCAAGATAAGAATAGTCCAAAGAAGGTCATACTTTGTGAACACCTGGGTGGAGTATGTACCTTGAGAGACAATGATTATGATGTCTATGAATCATTGGTCTCACTAGCATTGTGCTCTAATCATGTGGATAGATTTGTTAGTCCAAGCCTTGCTATGTGACAATGCTATTTGATATGATGCTAGATAGATGGGTTACCAATCTGATTCTTCTGATGAGAAATTCCTCAGATTGAGAATGACCAAGTACCATTATGAATACCTTCCTATTTATGACGGAGTGTTGAAAAGTGTAACTAGGTTCGGTCTTCATAATGGCATGTAATTGTGACTTTTGTAAATGATGTCATGAAGAAAATAAAATTATTATTGTAATCCTTACTTCATGGGTTTCATGAGCAAGTGATTTTATTTTATATGGCTCCCATTGATAGCCTTAGTATTTGTCATTAAGGTCAAAGAATCAATATCATGTATGAAGAGCTCTTCTTGAGCATGTGTAAAATTTGTATGAGTCAATTAAGTGTCTAGAAAGCCCTCCAAAGACAAGCACATTCCTCTTCTCTTGATTTCGCCCTGCAAAATGAAGTAATAACTCATGCCAGCTCACCCAAAGTGACACACCCATTCGGATGCTAAAGTCAGCTTAAGTATATGGTCAAATCACTATATATATGAGGTTAGGATCCTCACATTACCACAGAACATACTTCATATGTCTCTGACATCTGCAGTGGAGAAGGCACAAAGTAGTTTGGATAGGATTTGGATGGTTGCAATAAATAGGTCGAATGTAATCACAGTGAAAGGGAATATGGATCCCTTTGTATTTCAAATGGATAAGCATAGTCACAAGTTTATATTCTTATGAAGTATCGACGATGGAGGATAACCAACAGTTCGGTGATATCTCTAAGTTTTTCATATGGTCAAGACAAAGATAAATTCAGATCTTTGGCACAGTAAGAGAGTTCGAATTCCTCTTAGATTTTCAAAGGGTAATCACAGTCAACGGGTTGGATATTTTTGGATGGAGAAAATAGTGATGGGCTTAGGAATCTAGAACATTCATCAAGCAATTCAAATCTCTATTTTGGTGGGTGATTACAGTCAAGTAAATTTGGATGTCATTGCAGTAAGAGGAATTCGAATCCTTTTGAAGTCTAGTAATCAAGAACAGAAATTACAAGGATATTTAGGTGTCATGGAAGATCTGCAATTCAGTGAGGCAGTGGAACATCAAGGTCTCGGTGCTACCTTAAAGGTAGATCAAGGAAAGAGATTAATGCTCTCAATATGAAGACAACAAGAATATCTCAATGGTGACAAGTATATTGAAGAGGAAAAGAAGAAGAGAAGACAGTATCCTGGTCTTTGAGTGGCTAATAGGTCAAAGGTCTTGGTCTCAAGAAGAATTTGTGTGGGTTTTCCTCTCAAGAAGTGAGAGGTTTTAGCCATTTCTCATAGCCTACATGTTGTGTTTCTTGTCTATTTACGTTCATGCATTGGTTATTGTTTGATGAAGAAAGAACACTAAGAATCTAACATAAATAAGATCCTATTCTAATCAAGTAAAAAACATTCACAAGCACTCACTAATAGAAGAGAAATCAACTAATACTAATGCCCTAGATTTCTCAACACAGGGGAGAAGATCCTTCAAGATATGGTTGGGTGGAAAACCAGATAGTTCACAATGAGTTGGTAAGGATATTGGAGCTAGGGCATACTCTCATCGTTTTGGAGCTATATATATATATATATATATATATAATATATATATACATATACATTTCTAGGTATATCTATCAATATTCTTGAAATTTTGGTTCCTTATTGTGTTTTAAAGTGTTGTAGAAAATTTAAATTTATTGGAAATTTCTACTTTAAATTATTACAAAATTATGAATATTTAGAAAGTTATTTATGAGCTAACCAACAATGAGTTAACAATTTCATGGCAGCGATGTATGAGAATGTACATGCAGGGGGGTTAAAACAAGAATGTGATGCCAAAGTTTTTAAGTTCAGTTTATAATGAATTTTTGTCCATAGCAGGTTGCCATGAGTTTGATGAAAAATACCATATTAGCATAAATTTGGGTTTTCTTTTCTCCATGTACAATTGTAGATGAAGTTTTCACACTAAGTGTTTGATAATAGTGATAAATGAGATATTATGATTTTTTGTTGTTGTTATTTTAAAGAATCACATTTCTAGGAATTTTTGTTGCAATTCAGCTCAATATCACGGGGTATTTGTACCTTATGACCATGTAACCCCCAATTTGATTCCAAAAAATAGGTTTTTAGACTTTGAGCCTCTAATCTGGGCGATTTTTCATATTTGTTGTTGCTAGTATGGACTGTCTATTGTTTGGTTTTGATGAAGAAAAAAAAATCATCTTGGATTTACCTAGTGATCTATATTGATGACACTAACCTAGTTCATGCACTTTGAAATCATTGTTTGAAAGTCTCAATGGTTGTTGATTGCATGCTTGCAAAGTGTTTGACAAAATGCCATAATGGTTGTAGATTGCATGCTTGCAAAGTGTTTTTCAAAAAACCGCAATGGTTGTAGATTCCATGCTTGCAAAGTGTTTGTCTAAAGACCTCTATGGCTGTAGCTTTTGTGCATATAAATTGTTCGAGTAAATGTCTAACTTACTGTAACTTTATGTACTAGAAATTTATGAATAGATTATTTAATAGATGTAACTTCTTATGTTTGCAAGATTTTGTATGAATGTGAAAATGTGTTTAATAAGTTGTTGAAGTGTGAATAGAGAATAGGACAATTGTTATTTTTATTATATGAAGATATCATGAAAAAATAGGTTATTGTTGGAAACGATTTTACAGTAACCAATTATGTAGGATTTAATTACTTGTACAAGTGAGCATACTAAGTTGTCCAAGATGCATGTATTCATGGGTGCAGTCTTATGCTCAAGTAGTTGTAGCAAACAACTAATTGGACCTAATTTTGGTAATTCCATTGTTTTACTTAGCTCCTTTCAAAGAATAATATGCTTCTGAATTTGTAACGATAGCTACTCTTGTTGTAACATTCATTATATGAGTCTCATGATTGAAGCAATGTCATTCTGCAAATAATTGTTTTTCCTAAATACTTGGGAGTGAGAACTTTTAGTTGATGGATTTGGAAACATTGTTGGGTCAATATCTTTTGTGATTCCATTTTTCCATTTCATAAACATATCATTAGATTTTCTGATGAAGAGATAAATATTCCTTCTTCAGTTACCTTGTTACATGTAAGTTAATAATCATGCCCCTATATGTGCCTTTTGTAATAGAAGTAGGATATTTTAGGTTCTAGTGACATACTTTGTGGTTATGATGTAAAGAGTCAATAAGTGGAACCTATTTAGCATAAGCTAGGGGGTCAAACAGGATGATTAAGTTTAATTCTCACACATGGCATTATGATGGAATTTATTTCCAGACTTACTTAGAACTCACATATAAGTATGAAAAGAGCACATGCTATCTTCTTCTAAACTTGAGGAGAAATGTGTTTTGGAATTGGTTTTAAGGGAAAGTTATCCTTGACTTCTTATGTTATATTCTTATATTGATATAGATAAAGGAACATGATATTCATGATAACCAAGTTAGTCATAGTATGAGTAAAAAAAAAATGAGTGATAGTGTTCAACGTAACCTTTACTTCTCTACACTCTTGATGGTTGGTAAGGTGGGACCTTACAAGATACTTGTGAGGTACCATTGAGTATGGTCTAATGTATGATTCTAATGGGGAATGGTATGGTTTCTCTGATGCTGATTGGGTTGGTAGCTCTGATGATAGAAAGAGCACCTTTGGATATTGTTTTATCTTGGGCTCCACTATGGTTTCCTGGCCTAGTAGAAAAGAAACCTTTATCACTTTCAGTATTGTTGGAGCTGAATAAATTGCAGCTAGTTTAGCTTGTTGTGAGGCTATATGGTTTTGAAAAATATTCTTTGATTTGGTTTATCAAATGTTGGAGTTGATTATCATATATTGTGATAATCAAAGTTTATCACTTTCAGTATTGTTGGAGCTGAATAAATTGCAGCTAGTTTAGCTTGTTGTGAGGCTATATGGTTTTGAAAAATATTCTTTGATTTGGTTTATCAAATGTTGGAGTTGATTATCATATATTGTGATAATCAAAGTTGTGTAAAGCTATCTGACAACCAGGTGTTTCATGACAAGTCAAAACACATTGAAATCAAATATCACTACATCTGTAATATTGTCCAAAGAGGAGTTGTGAGGCTTGAACATATTCCTACTAATGAGTCATTTGTTGATGTGTTGACAAAGCCATTGTGTCAGATGAAGTTTGGTTATTTTAGAGAACAACTTAGAGTTGTTGAGAACCCCTCTCTGAGAGAGAGGAAGCACTAATTTCATAGCATCATATTATGGACCATCTCATGTAGGTTGTGTGTTGTGAGATCTTGTGGTCCGAGAGATGTAATGTTAATTCCTTTTGCGGGTTGTGTGTTGTGATACATTGTGGTTTGGGAGATGTGTTGTTAACTCCTCCTATAGGTTGTGTGCTATGAGACCTTGTGGTCTAGGAGATGTATTGTTGATTCCTCCGATAGGTTGTGTGTTGTGAGACCTTGTGGTCTAGGAGATGTACTATTGAGTCCTCCCTTAGGTTGTGTGTTGTAAGACCTTATGTTCAGGGAGATGCTTTGAGATGAAATGCATGTCATGTATCTTTCCTTATGATGAGATTGAGAGAGAGAGAGACATGGATTGTGATATCTTCCTTAGGTTATGGGTTGTGAAACCTATGAACTAGTTAGGAAGATTGATCTTGATAGAGAATGAAAAACTACCTCCCTATCTAAGAGGGAGTGTTGAAAATTTGGATAGAAAAGGTCAGTATTTTTAGTTAAAAACCATGAAGGAAATTTATTTTTGTCAACCCTACAAGTCAATGTCACAAACTCTTCAAGTCGGCCCCACTTAGGGCTAATTATTCCACGTCACACTCATATAAATTGGGCATTGATTGGCATTCGTTCGACCATCCATCATCATCAAGTTCGATCTGCAATTCTAAGCGAGATTCCACACCTGTGAAGATTAAAAGAAGGAAGACTAATTTGAGTTGCATTAAATTCTTCTCTTGTAGTTGCGTTGACCTTGTTCGTCTTGGATATATTGGTCCATGTTCTACCTTTATTTTAATCAATTGAGAAGGGCGAAGATTTCAGGAGTTCACTGTCTTTAGTTCACTGAGATTTCACACACTTATTTGGCACGTTGACCTACATTGATCGCATCTCTAGGATGTTGGTTTGACTAAAATTTTTGACTATTTTTGTTGATTGTTTTGTGGCCATCTTAGATCCAAATTTCGACCTTCTACCTCATTCTTCTCAGGGCCGAATCTTGGCCTCTTTGTGTAGACTACTTTCATTGACCAAAAGTTGACTTTCTCTCTCATGTTGACTAGTTTTAATTGGGACTTTATTGAGGCTAGATTTGGATTTATTGGAATATTTTCTATGTACTTTTGATGGACAAAATCTCTCTCATAAGAAAAGAATTTTGGTTGGGTTCTCCCCTTGTGGGTTTTTCTCTCACTGTGAGCCTAATTCTTGGTGTCTCTTGTTTACTGTTCATTATTTATTGTCATCTCTATTTACTGCACTAATTGACTATTTAATGGCTAAAGCTTTTCATGTATAGCTATTTGATGACTGAAGTAAAGAATTGATTGTATCATTAGAAGTAGTTATTAATTGTGAAAAACTTTTATATTCCTAGCTTCACGAGAAAATCAACAAGCAGGGGCAGAGAGAGGGAGGGAGAGCAATGGATGGCATGGGTGGGAGTAGGGTATGGGACATGATTTTGAGAATCACAACATCCTTGCCACAAAATGTTATGATTTTTCATTTCTTTTAATTATTTTTCTTTATTTTATTTTTATAATTTGATTTTCGAGTTATCTTATTTTATTTTTGTTATCATGTCTTCTTACATTTAATTTTTTTTTTATTTGATTTTTTTATTATTTATTTTGTTCTTTAAGTTCTTTATTATATTTTTTAAAATTTATATGACATGCATTTTTAATGGAATTTTCACCCTTAAAAATAATAATAATAATAGATGATTTGGAGATGATTTTAGCTTTTTTACATGCAATGGGACTAGTGGTCAACCTAACTCCAAAAGGTGGTTCTACTAGCATCATTTCTTTTTGTTTCATGGTAAATTTCCACAATATATTTATTGTGAAGACCATGATTTCAAAGAGGTCTTTTCTTTAAGAACCCAAAAAAAGTGTTGCTATTGTTAGTGTCATCTTTTTAAACAAGGGTTTTTTTTAATGTTTTTGACCCAAGAATATGGCTTTTTGGAGTTATTGTTCTCATTTTGAGGTCACATTTTTTTCAAGTTGGTAATTATGCTTAAAACTTTGGAGACCAAAAGCCTCCCAAAATATGGAGGGATGATCCAAAATGGATTAATATTGTACCATATGAATCCATTAGTGCTTTAGAAGAGTGATATTATAATTTGGAATATCTCAAAGGTAATGTTTATTTTGCCAAATTTGGTTCATCAATTTTTTATGCACTTTTGAAGCCCTAAATAGTATTTTTTAACCCTGTGATAGCTTTGGATTTTTGTACACATACTTAATCCTTCAGATCATTTATTCTTTTCATTGAAGCCTCTCTAATGAGCTAATATGTACTTAAAATAGAGTATGTATGAGAAAGTCTAGGCCTTTGCAAGATAATGGTCCAAATATTCCTCACATTGAAGTGGAAATCATATCAACTCACCATAATTTAAGAATTAATAATATGGGGGAATCCACTAGAGATTTCTAAAAGCATCATGGAGGTTCCAATAGAGTTTGAAAGCCTTATTTCTAATTATAGCTTTCAAAAACCTAGCAGGAGGGAAGAGGATTCACTTTTCATTAGTCGTTGGTTGTTCCATGGTACTAAACTTATGTCAATTGCAGGTTTTACGAATATCTTGAAATCTAATGGTCAAGATTGAGGTCAAATGAGTAATCGGAGCCACAAGTGAACGCCTCTACTTTGCGTGTGCAACAACCCCTGGTGCGATCTGAATACTACCTCCATCGTCACGGCCTCGGGAGGGGGCCTTGAGGCCCCCCCTCCTTCGCCTCCTCCACCAGAGATCCTTGCGTTCAGGAAGTTGATCGGCGATAGTAGTAAACGCCCAGCAAGGGAAACTTAACACAAGTTTGTAAAGAAACTTGACAGCATCCCCACAGCCGCCCTGCCCGTTCAAGATTCTTGCAGATCTGCTTTGAACTTAGATGAAAGAAGGCTTATCGGTCAATTTACAGGGCTATGGCCTTCCCCCAAGACTGTCGAGGCATGGGTACAAAGGAACTGGTGACCACTAGTAAAGGAAGGCATTGGAAGTTTCCTGGTTGGTAAGGGCTTTTTTGTCTTTGTTTTTTATTCAGTAGAAGACAGAAATCTCATCTTTAGGAATGGACCATATTTCATGGGACCTCGGGGTCTGTATCTAAACTCATGGTCACCAGATCTCAATCTAACGTAAGATTTGTCGTCAGCAGTTCCAATGTGGGTGCGTCTCCCTCATCTTCCACTGCAATGCTGGAACCCGAAGTCACTAGAAACGATTGGTAACACCCTAGGAAAATACATAGACAGAGTAGAGAGAAGTGATCAATATTCATGTGCAAGAATATGCGTCGAAGTCGACTTGGAAATAGGGTTACCTGAAGCCATAAAGTTAACAATAGCAGAATGGTCTTATATCCAAGAGTTAGACTACGAGTAGCTACCATTAAAATGGATAAATTGCCATGAATATGGGCATTTCGCAAGATACTACAAAAAAAAAAGGAGGAGGAAGATCTAGATAAGTCGAAAGGAGAAAAATGGATGCAGGTGCAGAAAGCAATCCAGTCATAGGTCAGTAACAAGAATAAAGAGAAAGAGGTACCGATGAACTATGGAACTCCCTTAACAGGAACGGTTCAAACGGAAGGAAGAGGAGAACAGTCAAAGAAAACAGCCTCAATAAACCCATTCGAAACCCTCAGCACTTCAATTGAAATTGCAGAAACATAGATAGAGGAGATTGAACGCCAAGTTCCTTCACTCGAAGCAGAAAAAACCCAACTTGACTCCCCAGCATGAACCTCCTCCTCTCCTACATATGCAGAAATGACAAGGAAAAACCCTTGGAAACCCCTGGGTCATCAAAAGACGAGACATTCGAGAGACCCTCTAAAAGAGTTGGAAGGAAATCTCATAAGGAAGCCAAGGAAGAAGAGGTGGAGAGGCAAACTAGGCATGCCTCCTACCACAAGGAGCTTTCAGCAAGAATGATGAAGAATCTACATGGATCCCGATCCCGTAATCTAGAGTAAATTTACACCTATTTAAGGAAAGGATAGCTACAACTAAAAGTATTTCTGAATATTGTAATGATGGTTGTTTTTGGCCTCGACCCAACTGAGTTTAAATAATTAATATAGCTATTATAGTTAAAAAAAAACAAAAAAACAAAAAAACAAAAAAAAAAAACAACAACAACAACAACAACTGAGGTCAAACAATTGACCTTGCTCCTGACTCTCAGAATCTGGGATATTCCCAGAATTTGCAATCAACATAAAGATACCCATTACATGGTATGAGCAAGAGTGTGGAGGTGTTAACAAAATAGAGAGATAAAAACATATTGTAGAGGATTGACTATCAAAAATCATAATGTCTCATAAATTAATAGTAATTTTGAAAAACTTTATATTTTAAATTATAATCTCAATTAAAAAAAAAAAAAAAAAAAACAACAACAACAACAACAACATTAAAAACAATCCTTCATTAAATATCAGTGTTTGTCGAGTTAAATATTTTTGTTTCATTATATATCTGCCTATATATGTCACCATAGTTAAATATTCTAAGTAACATCATTTTCATATCTATTAAAATGTTAAAAAAAAAGGTTTAAAAAAAAAAAAAAAATCATAAACTCATTATAATCATTTAAAAATTAGATATATTTTGATAACCAATATCCAAAATTTATTTAAATCATTCTTGCCCACAATTCACTTATAAAGAGTGAGGATAGTTTCCTAATCTCTAATATACTTTCCCTTGCCATTGTACTCACTTCGTTTGAAACCTGAATTCATAAAGAAATTGCGTTTATACTACTTTTTCTTTTTATCCCTTTGAATTTTTTCAATACAATTATTATAATTTGTCAGGTAATTGTCTATTTGAAAATCTGTCCACCATCCACTTAATCTGGATGAAAGATGGCCAATGTTTAGCTCTGAGAAAAGAAAATAAAGAAAAAGCACTACATTTAGTCAACTACACTTCACTTCTCATAAAAGAGAAATGACCACCATCATTGAAAACCATCGCACATAATCATGTTGTGGTCACCACATAAATGTAAAATCTTTGCCAATTGTGTGATTTCTTTGCTGCCATCTGGCAACTAACCAAATTGGGTGATTTCCGAATGGCAACTAACCATTTGGAAGTGAGACAATGGGGAAGCATACCGTTAATTGGAAACCAATGAAACAATAGAAACTGAGATATATTGTGGATTGAGAAGATCTGATAGGAGGCAGCGTTGATATCCAAACAAATCAGAGGAGATAGCGGAATTTATTTGCAATTGGATGTAAAGATGTCTGCACTACTGCACTGTGGAGGTAATGAGTGAACATGGAAGCCTTCGTTGTTTTGAATTAGATAGGTCCAAATGTCAAACTCCTTGTGCCTCATCTCAACCAATAAACGAGAGGTTTCAGAGACTCAGAATCTGCTCTGGTCTCTTCAAAGTTTGTGCCCAATCTTGCCATAATTGCATTGTCAAGTATAGGGCAGATATACTTCGGAATTAAATTTAAGGACCTAAGGCTAAAGTATTTCAGTCGTTGTAATAATATGTCTTTTAATGAAATATATTGTAAAACAATACAATTAATATTAATGAAATATATTGTAAAATGTGTTAGTAAGTTTTAATAGCCTTTATTATTTTGACAGAACTCATCAACATATTAATAAAAATATATTCTTTATAATGATAAGTATAAAAGTGATTGACTCAATTTCTAAATTATTATTATGAATATATTCCTTATAATGATCAGAATATAGAAGTTTGAGTTAATTTTTAAATTATAATTAATCTCAATTGAATTATATGGTTTGTTTAAAGAGTTTGAAAATGATGTTATGGTTGTTTTATATATTGAAATGGTTAAAGTTGTAAAATATATTTATAATAATAAGTTAATGGGTGAATTATATATTCTTATATATATATTCATATACTATATATTATATAGTTGGGCGTGGAGTTTGATTATCTTCTTTATTCAGAGGTATCGATGTGTTGGACATTAGTTTCTAACGAGACTGCAACGCCATCTATTTAATTGTCGTTAGGGGATTTAGGGGCGTGACAGCGATTTTATGAGCCCCTCCTGATGGGTATTCAATGGTAGTGTCCCCGAAGCTAAAAATAGATGAAAATTTGTTTTGTAAAATATTGTAATTTCGTAGTCAGTCTGAGTCGTTCATTAGGCAAATGATCTAATGGTAGAAGTTATGTTTAATTTAGGGTGTTTCCCTAGAAGACAATTCCTCAATTTATATGAGGGAATTGAATTGCGATTGTGTAGTTGTGTATTCTGAGCGAGAAAGAGAGAAGATATTGTATGAGAAAAAAAGAGGAAATTACAGTAGATCTGTTGTAGGTTGTATTCCTTCATTTTGTTAGATAATATAAAATGAATGACTGGTTGTTTCTCTGTGGACATGGCCCAAATTGGGTGAACCACATACATATGTGTCTCTCTTGTTTTATGTGTTTTATGTGTTTTTGTTTCTGTAATATTTTATGTGTTTCATTGCTTTGTAATATTAACATTGTGTGTAATTTGATGTGGTAGGTGTGTGAGAGGTTGTTGGGCCTAGAGTATGCCTTAAAATTGTTTTTGTTTGGCTAAGAGTTTGTCTTCCTCGAACATAAGAAAACAGGTTAACAGTTCAAGACCCAGAGGCATTTGAAAAGAGTGAAAGTCTGCCCCCTTACAGACCACCAACAGGTAATTCCAGGTGGCATGGTTTTACTTGAATAACAATTATGAGTTAACATGTTTTCCTGTATAATAACTAGTGATGGTTGTCCTCACTAGTGGTTTGACCACTGACTTACAATAAATTTTTCCACTGTTAAAAAGATAAAAAAATATATGGTGTGTGAAGCTATCAGAAACTTTTGAAGAACATCAATGTTTTCATTCATTTACAGTTTTGGTAAATTTATTAATAACCATATTAAAGTTTACATATTCTTTCAAGGTTTGAAAATTATCATTAATCTTTGTATACAAAATTTGATAGTTGTGGTCAATTTGGGTTGTCTCAGGTGGTTGGGTATAATGGTTGTTATCTCCCCTACTCAGGTTGAATTCCTGGCAAGTGACATATTGATGAGAAATACTATTGTAATGGCTATGTACCTATAAGAAAAGCCTGATTGGGGTGGAAAATCAAATGAATAGTGGGATCAAGGGGAGCGTCAGCCACCCCATCGGATCTCGAGGCCATTAACAAGGAGGACAACATGGCATGCTCCCCCCATGCAAAATGAGCTTGACCCAGTTATATCAAGCATGTCGAGCTCAAGAAGGCAGTTTGAGGTCCTCTGTTATGGTCTTTGATTGTCAATGGTGGTCTAGAGTTCAAAGGAGCGAAAGGGCCAACCTTATGTAGGCCCTACAAAATTGTTAATGTTCAATGAAAATGGTAGTTGTCTATTATATTGCCCATGTTGCATGCATTATCGAGGGAAAAAAGGGCATGCAAGTGAAATCTAGGCTCGGGAACCTAGAAGGTTTATGCATTTTGGGACGCTGGAAAGAGATGAAGTTGCACTCCATTCTCCAGTGGCGGGCCTACAGTGGTGCTCCTCTCCTCGTGGTCAAGAGGTCTTGGAGGTAAGTTAGATTCCTTTCTCTACTTGTCTCTCTGGTTCTTTTTTTCCCATGAAAAATATGTGCGGCCCTTGTCTCTCTGGTTCTATTTGGGTGTTTTGTAGATTTTGTGTTTAGTTGGAGTCCCTCTGGTTGTTACCATTGCAGTCCAGTTTCTTTGGCCCAGTGAATTGTCAGTATTGTGTGGTGGGGGGGAATTTGTGGGTACAAGTCTAGGGCTTTAGCTCGTCCTTCCCTGGACTTATCTCTCAATGCCACTTGGTAAATCTGAGAAGGGGAGTTGGAGGTCATTGTGGAATTGGGAAGTTTGCAAAATTCGTTACTTTCCTAGGTTCGAAGTGTCACTGTGGGAGTGTGACTGTGAGGCCCATCAAGTATTTCATATTTTTTGTTTAGTATTTGTTTGTGGCTGGTGGATAGGGGTCAAGGTTGGCAGTGGTATTAACTGGGCCCTGAATTTGATGTTGTTGGGTTTATGCTTACTGGTTTGAAATACATTCAATTCCCTGTTTTCCTGAGTTTCTCAGGTGGGTTGGGTGCATCCAAAATTGGGGATTTCCCAAGGGCTACAGTTCCTACTTTGTTTCAGCTATAAGTCTCTTGACTCAGTGGATAGTCTTGAGTTCTATTTATAGTTCTAGTTGTCTTATGGTTCTGTCCAATCACGCAATTCCATGCTGGTGGGGATTGGGGTCAATCCAGTCACCCTCCTCTAGAGATGATAATTCCATTGGGACATGCCCCTACCCAATATCCTAATTCTCCTAATCGACATGAAGAATGCCATGGATTTGATGGGTTTGCATGTCACGTCGTACATTATGGCTCAAATTCAGAAGTGTTCAAAGAAATGCTTACCATGCACAGGCAACATCAAGTGACCATGGAGCAACTTTCAAAGGCTAGACATGATGATAGAAATGAACTTTTTGCCCTCATGAATGATCTTCAATGAAACTAGTGGCACATGCAAGATAAGTTGACATGTCTCTAATGAAATTAATGATGCCTATAGGAAATCTGAGATCGCATGGATGGCCACTTGAGTCATATGGAAAAACATGTACATTGTCATTTTTATCCACATCTTCCCTCAGGTTCCCCCTCCATCCTAATGGTAATCTATTATGTCTTAATCTTACTATTTTTGTAGTATTTTGTCCCTCTCATTGTTTGGATAGCTAGACTGTGAACCACTTAGAAAATAATAAAATATAATAAATAAAAATAAACTAAATTTAGATCTAAAAACAGAAACTGGAAAAATAAAATTACGAAACCAAGATTTGAATTTCAATTTAAATTGGAATATATGGTGATGGGGTGTACTATTAAGTCACTCTGCAATGTGAAGGTCATTGATTCGAAACTCCATGGGAAAAACCAGTCATGATAAGAGTTGGTGTGGCCTAGGCCAAGTTTAATCCCTGGGCGATTTTAACAACTTAGGTGCCCCTAGATCGCAGTTTCTCAAGCCACAAGTCAAGCCTGATGAACTCAGACCACTTGACAAACAAACAAAAAATCGATTTAGATTTCAAAGCCCACCCCAGCCCCCACAAAAATCACTAATAAAAAAAATTAAAATCGCAAATAAATAAATAAACAAATAAAACAATTATTAGAAGTGACGGTGATTTCCCTACCCAGTACCCTCTTCATTTTCCACTAACCCAACCCCTCCATCCCTCTCCCATAAATCCTCTCTCCACCCCCTTCATCCCTCTCCCTTGGTGCTCCTCCCCACCCCCTTCCTCCTCTCACCCAACAAGTGACAGGTTTCAAAAGGGTGGTGGGTTCAGAACTCATTACCTATTGGATAATTTGTGCGTTATAGGAGGGGAGAGAAGGTGAAGAGAGGGAAGGATAGAGGAAGGGAGCACAGGTAATGGGGAACATGAAATATAAAGGACACAATTTTGGGAAAATGTAAAGTTATGATTTCCCAAAATACTTGTTTATTTTGGATTTTTAATTTGTTTAAGTTCTTTCTTTTAAATATTTTTTAAATTTGTTCTCTTAATTTTTTTATTTTTTTTATTTTTATTTTGTTTTTAATTAACTAACCTAAATCACCCGGATGCGGGTGTCCAAAAGGAAAGCCATCAGGATCAGAGGCTGCCACACGGAAGAGGACAGCGGGCAGCTGTGTCTATCCGTGGACGCGCACAAAGTTATTTAGTGCATTCATTGCGAGCCGCCGAGGAATGAAGGCCATTAATAGCAATTCAATGCTGCATCGATTGCAAGGAATGAGCCGAAGTAATATATCGATGGAGATGGTAAACCCGCCATTATACAACCTGGTTCAGTTCAGGCAGTTTGATGTGAGGGAGAGGATAAGGTTCAGGCATGATTTATGCCAAGTGCCCTTGCTCTTGGCTCCTTTGCAATTGAGCGATAGAGTAGGCGAAGCGGCGCACTCAGGGGTGCCTTGCAGTTACAGATTCATTTGGTTGCATGCGGCAGACACCAGCAATTTCATTCGTGGAACTGCCTGGTTCCCGCTCCAGAAACCATTCAGGTATCATTTGTCTTTTGGGAAATTTCTTTCGGTTAATCTTCTAGCAAGAACCAGCATAATTCCTATGGCCCCTCGATACAGAGGTACCCCTCGACGGGGAAGGCATCAGGGCCAACGAGTTGGCGCTGGCGAAAGAGGAACTCATAGCCCTCGCAGAGTTTCTCCGCTAGCTCGTGTTTCTCCTGCCTCGAACAGCTCAGAAGATTCGGGGAATTCTCTAAGCAATACGGTTCAAACAGCCAAGTTTCGATATCGCCGTCGAACCAACAAGCCGTTCATTTCCGCTTTAATCACAGTAATTTTTGAGGAGGAAGATGTGGAAAAATCTTCCTCGGAGGATCAATCGGCTGAGAACTCTCCTAATTCTTCTCCTAGCAAGGGGAGGAAGGACAGTTCTTACTCCCCATCCTCCTGGAGTAAACTGGTAGATGAGAGTTCCCCTGCACCTACTGAAGAACAGGCCGAGGTGCTGAAGGAAATTGTAAGCATTTTGGACTCAAAAGAGCCTGTTCAAGTTCAAGAACAAGAAATGGGCCTCCAGGAACAGGTGGAGCCCAAACCAACCTTGCCTCAGCCTCAAAGCTAGCCCGAGTTGCCGGACTTTTATTACGCCAACACTCTGTACCCTCGGCTGCCGCCAGGTATGAAACTGGAGGACGTCCCGGTCGGTATAGAAATCTCATGGGAGCCCCTGGACGCGTTTAACTTGCCCAGTTCTGAAAACGCCAAATAATATGCAGTCCCCTGCTCTTTTTTGGAGGTATGTCTCTTTTCTGGTTGATTGCCTGTTCAGTTATGATGGTTGTTCAGTTTCGATAGCGACATGGTATAGTTCAATGCGGCCCAGCAGGCATGGTCTCGTTCGCTGGTGGTATAGACGGCATGGTCTCTTTCGGTCGGTCAAGATTTTGGTTGGGGAAGTGTCTGTCGGTTCAGTCATGGGCGCGCCAGTTCAGTTGCTGAAGCCCCCTTCAGCAAACATCTCTCCTTCTTCCTTGAATTCTCCAGTTTTCAGACAGTTTTGTCATGTAATGAATCTTCTGGCTTATGTTTTTCTGCCTGTGATACAATTTTTTGTAAGAAGCAACAGCCTCAATGGAACTGAGATTTTTTATTATAGTTTGACAGAGAGTTGCAGACCTCAAAGGCACTCTCAGGGGTTGAGACCTCTTGTATATATTTTTCCTTTTTCTTTAATATAAAATAGTTTAGCCTTTGCATAGAAAAAAAAAATTAACTAACCTAAATCCATCTTAACTCTGGATCTATCAAACTCCAAGAGGGACCAAATATCTCGAGAGGTTCAAACCTCTTTTTTTAGTGCAAAACTTGGGAAAGGTTTACATCTCAAGAGATTTGATTCCTCTAAGAGCTTGATAGATCTAGAGTTAAGATGGATTCAAGTTGGTTAGTTATTAATATTATAATTATAATTATAATTTTATTTTATTTTATTTTTTATTTATTTATTTTATGAATTTCATTGAGTCAAAATATTTTAATTAATAATTTTATTTTTTATTTTTTGGCACAAAAATGTAATAAAAATAAAAAATAAAAAAATAAAAATTATCAAATATTTTGATTGTGGCATGTAATATTGATGAGCCATGGTATTAGCTCATAGTATTGTAACAAAGCCTATTTAAAAGCTAATGATATCCAGAGCACAATAGAGGTGAATATTCATGGTTAAAAATCATTTTATATTCTAAGTATTAATATTTTATGTGCTTATTATTTTAATTTATATGGTAAAATTAATCTTAATTTATAGTTCCTTATGTATTATATATTTTAATGGGATAGAGAGTTTAGATATATCTTAGAAGTAATTATAATATTTTATTTTGAGATTTAATTAATTTTTTTATAAAATTGAATTCAAATAAAATATTTTGATTGTGAAATGAGAGATGGTTTTTGGGCATTTGTTATTGATGATCCATGGTATTGGCCCATAGTATTGTAACAAACCCTAATGGCAAGTTAATTATCCATTTTTGCCCTGAAAGTTATGGAAATTCCAGCTATATTTTAAAAAATCCAGCATGGATGTTTGTAAATCCAATTAAAAACTGCCAAAAAGCATAATTTTAGGTGCCCTAAACGTTTTTGATGGTGTTGAATCCATTTCCACCATCAAAAACATGATTCAAACACTACATCTACAAGATTTTTTGAAATTTTTTTGCAGTTTTTGGCAGTTCAGGCAATTCATTGGCCTCCAATTCCTTCGCCTTCATTCCAGCAATTCCTTGGCCTCCAAGTTTTTGGCCGTCCAGGCAATTCCTTCGCCTTCCTCCAGGCAATTCTTTGGCCTCCAATTCCTTCGCCTTCATCTGGCCAATTTCTTGGCCTCCAATTCCTTAGCCTTCGTCCATGTAATTTCTTGGCCTCTAGACGACTCCAATAATATCTATGGTAAAATGGGAGTGAATATCGATGGTAAAATATCTATGGTAAAATATTGTTATATTGTAAGTATTAAAGTTGGAAAAATATGATTTTGATTATCCACAATACTATATACATCTTGTCGACATTTCAAATTCTAAAAGGGATCCATCTGGACACAAAATGAGTGATTGAAAAACGAGTCAAGTGATCAAAAAGAAGATGAATAAATAATGAATGAACAAAAACAAAACTAAAAGAGCACGAAGCAGATATTAAAAATGGGAGATTGTCCCTTTGCAGATGACCATCATGTTTATTTAGAAAATGCCAAAAATATCGCTAGGAAGAAACACTATCATTAACATCATTATCATTATATATATATAATATATATAGCTTTTGATTCTAATTAATTCATTAGTTAGTTATTTATTTATTTATTACAAACAAATAATTAATTAATTATTATTATTATAGGCTGGGTGGGCATTAGTTTGTCTTTGACCAAAATTTTATGGCACTTGTCCATAACATTATGAAATTCAATTATTGTTATTTTTTATTATTATTTAAATTTACTTATTTGTAAGGTAATTGGTTGAGGTCTTATTATGGGTTGTTTAGTAACTTTCATTTCTGTTAGTTACTAATTTTTGTTTTTGTTTTATTTTATTTTTATTTAATTTTTTTTCTTTTTCTTTTTCATTATTTCTATTTTAATGAATTATATAATTTTTCCACAATATTTCAATTTAAAATAATTTAGTATTATATTAAAAATATATGATTTAATATAAGCAGTTATATATATATTAATTAAATACACAACACACACACATATTAAAAAATACATATATAAGTATGTTAACATAAACAATATTAATTAATTATATTTCTCAATTTTTGGTGATAGCATTTAACAATACAATATTTTATTAGTTGTTTTATTTTTGTGATGAAATTTTCATCTTTGTTATTTTTTTATTTAATTAAACTATATCGGCATTACTACTATATAGCGCTTTGTTAATTAATGAATTAAGTATTAGTAGTGGCAAGTAATATTCTTGATTATTGATTATTATCTATTGATTATGATGACGATGGTGGTGATGATGGTGATGGTTAACGTCCACTGAGACCAAACTTTGGTCTATCGGACTTAAAGAAACGAATTATTTAGTTTGATTTAAGATTTTATTCCTATACTCAAAAAGCTTGGAGAGAAGCCTCCCGAGCTCACTATAATTTTTGACATCGTAAAAGGCTAGGAAAGTTAGTGTTGCAACAAAGATTTTGAAACTTGGATCTAATGTGGTTGTACGCAGGGCACTCTAAAAGGAAGTGATTTTCATCCTCAATGTTCTTATTCTCACAGAGATGGCAGAACCTTTCCATCCATGGTGTTTTAGGACCTACCCAACAACCTATTTCACTATGGAGCTCATGAGAGTTCATTCTAATCTTGGCTATATTAATTTTCTTCTTTGAGCTAGTTAAAACAAAGAGATACTTTGGATCTTCTAGGGTGGGGTTGATGACCTCCTTATAATATCTTAATTTTCTTTTAGCTGTTAAATCTTTCTCACACCACATTTTTTCTTTTAACTTAGAAGTAACAATATTTTTAATGTTATTAATGTTTTGCAATGCAACATTCTCGTCGATCTCCCAATGGTTCAACTAGGCCCTGGTGTCTTTATACCAACCTCATTTGAGCCTTAGGTGGTTTTGGCTAGAATTTAAAGCTAGCTTAGGAAGTCTATGGTCTCCTATGTTATTGAGTTTGTGCTTGTACAACAAAAGCCTAGTCATAGCTAGGCTCTCGATAGGGGAAAGATCCACTTCTATAAGGAGAATAGGATAGGGTGTGTTGCTTTTAATTTTGAGGTTAGACATTATAAAACGCTTCTGGATTTGTTCAATCTTTCTCCAGGATTCTCTGGAGATGCTACAACCCCAAACCTCACATCCATATAAGATAACTGGAGTGACTAAAATTTCAAAGAGGAACTTCTTTCTATCCCACATTACAAGGTTTGTCGTTTTATAATTATTTCAAGACCAAAATAAGCTTTCCATCACCCATTAATCCTTTTCTCAATGCTATAGTTCCAGTTGAGCTTGTGATGAATATCAATTCCTAAGTACTTGTAGAAGACACTTCCTCCAAGTTACTATTGTCATACATAAAATTAGCGTAAGTTGCATTCTTAGATTTCATGATCATAACTTTTGTTTTGTCAGTGTTAACAATCATACCCATGGTAAAGCATAAATCCTTAAGAAGTCTAAGTTGCTTATCAAAATCAGATGGGCACCTTGCGAGAAGAACAATATCGTCAGTGTAAAGAAGAAGGATGATGACTATCCCAGTTAAGATCGTGCTAGCACATCTTACTTCCTCTAATCAACCTCTAGCTTGTCGATGTAGATGTCAAATAGGGTAGGGGAAAGGGGGAAACCTTGTTTAACTCCGATATTACACTTAATATCTTTCAACCACCCCTCATTGCTTTTGAACTTGGCAATTACATTCTCGTATAACCTTATAGCGGCAGCTCTCAACTCAAAAGGAACCTTTAGCTCTTCTAATATGTTCCAAAGGTTGTTTCTAGGAATTGTATCGAAAGCCTTTCTAAAGTCCACAAAGCAACAAAAGAGATTGGATTTATCATTGTGGCATTCCTCCACAATGATCTTAAGTGTAACGAGGTGGTCTGTTGTTGAGTGTTGCTTTCTAAAACCCACTTGGCCTTTAGCCTACTTACCTTCACTTTCAAGCCATATGCTCCACTTCCTTTCCAAAATAATACCATATAACTTGGCTAGGAGAGGGTTTATCATAATTGTCTGATAATTAGAGGGGTTATTTGTATCCCCACTTTTTAAAATAGGGATAATGAGGCTTTGAGTCCATGGTTAAGGAACCCTTGCTTGACCGCCTGACTGAAAAGTTTGTGAATGTGGGGGATGAGGAAAGGACCTCCAATTTTTAAGATTTCCACCCAATAACCTTCAATGTCCTTAGTTTTCCCATTAGCCAAGCGATTAACCCCAAAATCAATGTCTTCTAATCAGAAAACTTCTTTCGTTGTGAACAGTGTTTCAAATTTATCCATGACATTTGGAGATTCATAAAGCTTTTTAAGATAAGAATTCCAGTCGTGTAAAGCAATTTTATTATTATCTTTAGTTTTCCTAGTTAGAATCTGCCTCCAAAATTTCTTAGGAGCTATCTTAGAGAGGTGTAAGAGATTCTCGTCTTTTACGAATATACTACCTTTTTTTCCTTTTAGTCAGGGCTTTATCTATTTTTATCTTGCCAATTTTAAGAGATTCATCAACAACTTCCTTAATTGCTCTCCTCACACTTTTACAATCTTGTCATACCATGGGTTGGTTGTGCTATTTCTTTTATTACTTGAAACTTCAATTGAGAACTTGTTAATAGAATATGAGAGGTTTGTAGTAAAATTGTGATAGAGATCTTCTATGTTGTCTATGCTAAATAAATGGAGCAAATTAGTTTTTAATTCATTTAGAAAGAGATCTTTTTTATTTCTATCAAAGATTAACTTCTTTTGGCTATAAGGATTATCTTCTATGGAATCTCTATGTGTGACAAAATTGAGAGTTATAAGTAAAGGCCTATGATCAGAGTCAGGCTCATGGTTGTTTAAGATGTCAAAATTTGTTAGTTTGTTGTATAAAGGGAGATTGGAGATAACATAGTCTGCCATGCTGCTACCAAGCCCATGGATGCATGTCATCTGGCTAGAATTTGGCCACTTCTTTAGACCGTTGCAAATTATGAAGATCCTGAGCACTACAGAGCTTGACTAGCTCCGACCCAAACAAATTCTCCCCAAGGTCTTCGAAGTTCCTTTTGTATCAGCTAGCCAGAGGAATGTCTTTGTCTAACCAAAGA
Organism: Pinus taeda; assembly: GCA_000404065.3. Lineage (NCBI taxonomy): Eukaryota > Viridiplantae > Streptophyta > Pinopsida > Pinales > Pinaceae > Pinus > Pinus taeda. The sequence continues at coordinate 49,133 of APFE030848969.1, read as the reverse complement.
GGATTAGGGATGGAATGATTGCTTAGAAGAATAGCTTGGTTGCTTGAAGTTCGAGCATTAAAGTCACCCATTAAAAGGATATTGCCTTTATTCCTTAGGCTAGAAATATCTTCTCTAAACCATTATAAGGATTATTTATATCTAGATTCTTTTTCTTATAGAAGTTAGAATTGATGGGGGGGAATAACAGATTGTTATGTAGGTATTTTTATCATAAATGTCAGTAATTTCTATCCAACTATATTGGTTGTAAGGGTCGTTTTTATAAATCCTAGCATGGGGAGAGATGTTCTTCTTACTATAACAAGCTATACCCCCAATTCCTCTACGGGAGGATCGTTTATTCCAAGTAGACCATAATGAAAAGCCATCTATGTTAGGGACCTTAGATTCTTCGTGCTCCCAAGTTTCAACAAGGAAAATAATATCAACGTCATTCAAGATCCAACTTAACTTGGGGCCTTTGTTCCATGGAAATCCCCGACAATTCCAAAAAAGAATCTGGAGCACGTTGAATTGCTATTATCTTTTTGGTTTCTATCTCGAATAACGACTTTTATGTTTCTGATTATTACCCACTTTCCTTCCTTCCTAGCTTCCTTTAGCTTTTGAACCACCTTTCTCAATTATGTTTGATCTTCTGGAATGAGATCTTCATTTATAAATATACATGTTCCTTTTAGACTTGAGGTTTTACTAGGTGTGTTATACTTATGGTCAGTAGAGCTCATTTTTATTCGGATCGGCGTTCCTTTCTTCTCAGTTAGTTTCCCCACCCTTGTTGCTTTTATGAGACGTGTTGTTTCAATTTGTAATCTGTTATATAATTCTGTTTGGATTATGGCTAAAGTATCATCGTCTACCTCTTCTTTCAAACCGAAGATTACAAGGTTCAAGGCCCTTTTGTTATGCTCACGGTCTAATTCTATCAATTTTTTCATTTCATCTTTAATTGGTTTGATATCTAATTTACCTGCCACACTATTTAGGGTGAGGTGGCTATTAACTTTTTCTTCTAACTCTTTAATCATGTCCTTCATTTTAAAACTCTCTAAAGTATCAGCATCTACTTGCTGGGATGTTTGGTTCATATCTTGATTTTGTTTTCCCATAACCTGCAACTTAGTCTCTAGTGCCTCCATCTTGTTCCCCAATAGTTCTATTTTATTTTCTATTTGTTTTTGGATCTTGTCTTCAAGAGATGTGAATTTATTTTCCAGCATGGCGGCTAACTCTATTTGTAGCTTGACTTCTCTTTCTTCTCTACATTTCTCTAAAGACTCTATATACTCATAGAGGCTCTGTAGAGTAACTGTGCTAGGTCTACCTTTGATAATCTTTGATAATTGTGGTGAGTTATTCATACTTGAAAATATATGAGCAAATTTGTATTAGAAAAATATAAAAAATGTGTGCACCTGATATCAGTGAGTCACACCGCAAACGCATATGCCCTGAATTGTTTTTCTATTACCGCAAAGAGATCATGAATTATTATCGTAGAGAGATCGTAAATTATGACTGTAGAGATCGTAAATTATTAGGGCAGAGAGATCGTGAATTATTACCGCAGAAAGATCGTAAATTATGATCGCGAGTAAATTATGACCAGAGATCGTAAATACATCACCCTAAATTATTACCACCATACATCACCCTAAATTATTAGGGCAAAGAGATCGTGAATTGATCGTAAATTATGACCACGGACCACAGGTAAATTATGACCAGAGATCGTACACTAAATTATTACCGCGAGATCGTAAATACATCACCCTAAATTATTAACCTTCATCATTTAATTAAATAATTGTTAGGTTATTAACAAACAAAAAAATATTATTATTAGATTATATATATATATATATTAATTTCATTTTTTCTCTTATTTTTATTTTAATATTTTTAGTTTACAATTCTGGGTATGGTGCAATTATTTTCTAATTTATTAAGTTAAATATATTAACTTATATAATAGCATATATTTAATGTATATATTTATGATTTCTTTATTAAAAATTCCAATAATAAAGATAAAATTACATATAAAATTATATTTTTTAATGGATACTACAACTCTCAACACAATATATTTATATATATATGCTTGGATTCAATTGATGGTTCTTATTAATACATCTACTATAAATGAGGTCAATTATTCACCCTTTGGGGTCAAGGCTCTTATATCTTGGCAACACATATTAATTATAATATATATTGCTGTTAGGATAGTTTTCAATTGGTTGAGTCTCTTAATTAATACTTCTACTATCAATTATAGGAGGTTCATTATCAACTTTGGGGTCAGGCTATATTTGAGCCCAGATGTAGCGTCCTTTGCAGGAGGTCTGAACTATTTCGTGGATGTAAAAGTCACAATCTCCAACACTGTAACACATAGAATATATATATATAATTAAACAATTAAGAATACACTTTCAATTATATTTTTTGATTAGGAGTTATTTAAGTATTTCCATGATATATATAATTTTGTTATATATATATATTTCAATTATTTATTTTTTGGATTAGGAGTTCATTTTAAGTATTTTATTTAATAAGGTACCGGGTTTCAATTAAGTCATAATTTTAACTCTAAAAATAAAATTGGTAGTGTTAGTAATATCACTTTTTAATTTGTGTCAGTACTCGAAGTTGTGATTTCAAAAAAGTTAAAATTTTAACCAACCCCACAAAAAAGGTGTTGTAGATAATACAAGAACAAAGCTTGGACTCTCATAACCATTAGAAGCTCCAAATTGTAAAATGCATTGTACAAACAAGTGTAGGTCCATTTTTATTTTGGATCTATTATGCATTTTTAGGGATGAAATCTCTCAAGTTGCAAACTTTTCCTCAAATTTTCCAATCAATTTGTCTAATATCCAACAAGGTTCCTCAGAATAATGAGCTTGAGCTTGATGATTTGCACATTTTAAATATCTCCATTTTTCCTTTGGATCTATCATGCATTTTTAGGGATTAAAAACTTTCCCTCAAATTTTCCAATCAATTTGTCTAAAATCCAACAAGGTTCCTTGGGATGATAAATATCTAGGGGATTTTGGAAGAGATAAAATCTATTTATCTATTCAAAATAACATTTTAAACAACAAAATTACACCAACTCAAAAAAACAAAATTTGAACACAAACAAGGTTAAAACATGTATCCTTGGAAATAATTCCCATCTTTAAACATATTTTGAATAACAAATTAAGAAAAAATACATCACATTTACTTTACTTTATCATCAAAATATTTTTTCCATGAACTTTTTAAAAATTGTTTGAAGACAAATCCTATACCATGCATCTTAAATTGTAATTACATATAAAGATGTCAGTTTATGAATACGTTTCTTCTTGTAACCACCTTACTAAAATATGTTTACGAAGTATGCATCAACATAGGCGCACCGCTTAAGTAGAAATAACTAATAAACACGTTATGCCAACGTTTATTGTGCCAAAGGGTATGTGTTTTTTATAACAAGTGGAACAAAACTAACCAATAAGCAGGTGTGCGCCGCTTAACTAGAAATAACTAATAAACAAGTTATGCCAATGTTTATTATGCCAAAGGGTATGTGTTTTTTATAGCAAGTGGAACAAAACTAACCAACAAGAAGGTTAGCCCATAGATTGGAATGTAACGTCATGCAAGTGGGAAGCCAATTGCATTTCATTTTTTTTAAATAATACATTATTCAATTATTCCTTACATTCGTCAACAACCCAGTCAATAAGATTATCCTTCGCTAAATTGGCACTATTAGGACATTATAAAATAATTATTATAAATTAAATCACAAAAGGAACAAAAGAAAGAGGAGGCCGGCTTTATTACCTTCTGTAATGGAACAAATAACCTAAACCCATTGAGGTTGACCTTTAGTTTCGGTCATTAAGGTTCTAGTAGTGTCATCCAATCAGGTATGATATGTCTGAAGTACACAAAAGGAAATAATCCCAATTAGGTTGACCCTGCGTGTCTGTCATTCAGGTCCGGATAGCATCATCCAATCAGATAGGTATGTTATGTATAAGACTTTGTCACGTTATGTATAAGACTTTGTCAGAGATTGCTAGGTATAAATTTTTGTAAACTTCAAAACTTGTCAAGGGATGAATGATGTTACAGACTTCTGTAAACTTCGAACTTATCAAAGGATGCATGATGCTTTTTACCAACTTTTGTAAACCTGTTTTTTTAGATGTGTTAATGTGTTGCGAATGATTTTACAGGCATTATAATAATGTAATGTAGCGTAACTGTTACAGAGTCTTGATCTTTTTGTGCCACGTCAATTTTATCCAAAATCCAATAAGGTTTTTTTATTGGAATTTTATCCAAAATCCAATAAGGTTTTTTTTATTGGAATTGCAGGTTTCAACTGTGTAGTCTACACAATTCAAGTATCCATAGGCTTTTCAGGGAATTAGATTCATTTCCCTAATAGTGTTGTTACCTGTCAATTGTATTCAGGGGTAGCTTGTTGGTAATTTGACTAAGAAAACTTGTCTTTGTTTTGAAACTTGTTTGGGGACTCTAGATTTACTTATGTATTCAAAAATACATTTTAAACAACAAAAAATAAAAAATTACTATCTTGCAAAGAATCATCTCATCACAGACCAAAAAGTGGAACAATTGAACCAAAAAAATTCCAGAACATTACAGGAAAGCTTAGGCTTTCCAAAAGCTAGTTTAAAATGCAAATCACACATTTTGGTATCAAAGAATTTCCACCCTTTTAATACCCGGAGCATTCCAATCCTTTTATTAATACAACTTCATGTAAATCCCAAAGTACAGCTCAAGCTATACAGTCCCAAACGGCACTACTTGTTTCCAAAGGTTAGCATCCAACGCAACCATCCTAATCTGACATTCTACGGGCTTAACATTGATTTTCGGGGAAAAGCAAGTCGCCCACGTCACTCGTAACTGAAACCAATACATAGAAAAACAGAACCCTTGAATTTTAACGAGTTAAACCATATATGAAATTTGAATAGAGCGAAAATTGTACAAACATATAGATTTTTACAATTATTGATCCATCAATCTTAAAGGGACCACCGCTCATGCCGTGCAACTATTACATACAAATACCACGATTCTGTGACTCGGAGGCTCGTACTCCGTTGCAAATTCATTGTCAGTTTTGCAAATTCCACATCTGTGCCTATATCATGAACGCAATAATTCTCTCCTTTTTCCCCAATTTTAGATTTTCAGAAATAAAATATGAGAAACAAGCATATTTAGATACATCTGCCTGCTCTATTCGAGAGCACAAAGCAATAGAATCAAAACACTGAACATACATGAAATCTTTTCCCTCGGTAATCTACTTATGCTTACAGCTGCTACTTTCATTCAAACCCCGACCTTTCCTCTAGTTTTTTATTAATCATGAAGTAATAAACTAAAGCATGCTCTTCCAGATAGAAAATAATAGAACTCGAATTAGGTGGTCATAACAGGTAACAAATAAGTGAGGTGGACAGCCAAAACAACATTTTAGCTTTTATAAAAACAGGCAATACTGCAAAATACTATAACCCGTGAAACACTAAATATTAGAGCATAGTGGAATGTTGCCAATCAAATAAGTGATGCTTCTCTTCAATTACCTATACATCCCAGAAAATATGATATTCTGTAGATAATTCCATCCGTTATGGTACGACGGCCTATAAAAGCTGCCAAAAAACAAGACTCTAGATGCTTACCACACATTACGTTCAAGGATACTCCACATTCGTTTTGGGTGGCAATAAAAAACCAATGCAGTTCTTAAAAAACCTTCCTTAGAGTACAATCTGCATAGATCAATGAGAAAATATAACAAAACTTCTGCTTATTAACAGAGCTTGCAACAATTCCTCGGGTTGCCTGGATTCAACAAGTATTCTCAATAAACTACAACATCTTGAATAGATTCAGAGATATTAATCGGTGCAGGATACAATTTCTTTCTACTATAGATGTAAGCAAAATTGAGAGTTCCAAAGCCTATGGTAACAACCCTTTGGCAGGGAAAGTAATATAATGACGACATCTGCCATTGTTTAGCACCTTGGAAAGGAGACATGTTATCAAAAAACAAGCATGTCCTGGAGGCTCAGTTTCAACATGGCAGACTGTCATTTTGTATGGTACATTATGACTTTCACTGACACAGTCCAATGCACAAACTTGGAAGTCAGATATATGACATTAAATTATTTCAACATTGTGCTGCTGCCCTCCCTTCTTTCTCCGTAATGACCTGAAGTAATTCCAATGGAGTTGCTGCAGGGTCCAACTCCCTACAGCCTTTTGGTATGTTTTCAGCCTCCTCCCCTGTGAGTACCCGTGCAGGAACCTGATGCGAGAATCTAAACAGCTCTTTCTTTGGCACCCATTGAATCTCCTCAGAATCAACTTGCTTTTTCTGAAATACAGTCTTGAATCCCACAACTTTAACTAGAGGTACTACACTCACACCAAGCTCCTCTGTGAAGTCAGTTAGAACTTCTACCATGTCATATTTATGTCTAACTTCTGATGGGGTAGATTCATCCCAACTAGAGGTCCACTCTCGATAAAGAGCCCAGACATCACCTTTCCTGGGAAAGATTTTTATGATTCCTCTAGGAGCTTTGTCCCATGTGATAACGTGAGAAAAAACATTGAGATTATCATGGCTCTTCACTTTACTAGCTCTAAAATCCCCACATGTTTTGGTAAATCCGGCATCTATCCACTCAATAGGAGCAAGATCATTATTGTGCCTTGAATTCAGCCAGCTCATTTGTACCTTAAATGGATTCCTAGAAACAACTTTCTGAATTGAAGCATAAAACCGAGGCATTCCATCATCATCATCATATGCAGCCCAGATCTGATTTTCCTGAAAACATTCTTCTGTACGATCCTTATCAAAGTCATAAAAGTCAGGATCTGGGACAGTTATCGACACTGGTTCAACAAACTTGGCAGTTGAATCCTCAATTTCACCCCCAAAATCACTGGTTCCTTCAGGTTTGCTCTTTGTTCTCTCATCATTTTGAGGCTGTTCATTGGCAATGTTTTGGGCTTTTGTGGTCTCATGTGCAGCTATTTTTGCCTCTTCATGAGAGCTCACCACTGCAGCTATGGCACTTGTCTTTCCTGCTGAAGCAGTTTTTGCTGTCCTTTTCATCTCTTTCAGCTTCTTTCGAATGTCCATCCTTGCTTTATCCATCAACAAATTTCGAAGTTCTAGTGCTGACAAATCCTTGCTCAATACATGCCTAGCTACTAGTTTGTTACTTTTGTTCATATCCGAGATCTTCACATTTGAAGATTCCCAGGCTGTTGGCTTATGCTGCTCTTTACCCGATATATTTTGAGTATTATAAATCTTCTCTTCCACACCATCAACTCTGTAGTCAACAGTATTCTGAGAGCTAAAAGTTTTACATCCTGATGTGCCCAACGTACTTGTTCCATTGTTCTGCATTGTAGAGTTTTTTTTATCCTTCTCCCCCTCAGATTCATCATCTGGATCGCTTCCTGTTCCACGTTTTCTTTTCCTTCCTGGCATTTCTGCACCCTTTGCAGTGGCCATTTTTTCTGAAGTTCCCTGGCTGGTAACATCAACAAAACTCCCGAGCACATTTCTTGCATTTTTGTCTGTGGTAGGCTTCTTATACTGACTACTTTTCTTCCTTATTTCATCCTTCTTTCTTGCTGCTGCCTGAGACTCCTCACGTTCTCTCCTCGCTTTCTCATAAGCCTGCTGCACAACATTGACAGCTGCAGCAGCTGCAGCAGTGGACGCTGTAGCACTGGCCGCACCCGCTGTTCTTGAAAATGGGCCCCACGAGTAATTCACATTATGGTACGCATCAACTCTTGGTCCACTTGTAAATCCTCCTGTGCCCATAGTAGGAATGGAAGGGCCCTTGCCATAACTAAAATTGTTTGAAAACGGCTGTTGCTCCTGGGCACCCCGGGGAGGAAAGGACCACTGACTCCCGGATACATTGGATCCATTCATTGTACTCGTTGTTGCCTCTACAGCAGAGAAGGGCTTCTTACAATTTGGGCACAAAAGAGTACGATTCACATACACGCGTAGATACTCATACTGCATTTTGCAAGCTGAACAGGCCGTCCAAAATGTCGCCTTCTGTGGAGGAGTAGGGGGCACACCGGATGCGGGCGGGCGAGGGGTGGCAGTCCTTTGAACATTGGCAGCGGATGTTGTAGAATGAGTGAAATTGTAGAACCCATTAACACCAGACACATTGATATCAGGGTAAGGGGCTGGCTTCTGTGGTTGTGTTGGTCTCTGCTGAAAAGCTTTATGGTTCCTTTTCTGGTCATAAGATAGTTTCTTAGCCTTGTCCGAGAGAACACCCCAGGCCTCTGAAATAAGTTTAAATGCCGCATCTGCCCCGATAGACTTATTCTTATCAGGATGAAGCAAGAGAGCCAGTTTCCTGTACTGTTTCTTCACTGTGGCATCATCAGCGAATGCATTGACATTGAGAACCCCGTACCAATCCATTTCCCCATTAATCTTATTCTCGGAAGCAAGGTGCACATCCAAAACAGCCAACATCTGCGGCAGACCCTCCAACGTCGGATACAAATGGAACGCCTTCAGGGCGAATTTTTTAGAACCTTCAATGTCCTTGGCAGCAAATTTTCTCTCTGCAATCTCTTTGGCCCTGCCTGCCTCATCTTTATTACATTCCATTCTCACTAACACCTTTCTTTATTCTTTTCCAAACTGGAACCCTAACACTACTTTAAAAATGTAACCTTAACCCTAATTTTCTGTGAACCAACCAGGAATCTCCACCCTTCACTCTCTGTCGATGCAGACTCTTCCATCACAGTTTACCTAAACCAAATCCCCTAACATTAAACACATTCCATACTTGGAATAACTAAGCTATATTGCTAGAACAACAAAAATCTAACAAAAAATGCTAGGGTTTTTTTTTTTTTTTTAATTCAAACTTCATTGTAAAAGCATATCCACTGGACAACATACCTCTGTACTGGAGAACATGCGGGACCCAATTCAAGCGAGACATCGAGATCCAGCTCCACAGAAAAAACTGAAGACTTACATAATCCACGCATGCAATCACCACAGACTGAACCCTCCCGCCTCTTGAAATTCTTCAATCGAATCGCCGTTTTCAACCTTGATCTGGAGCGAATTTTCCTGCTCGAGGCTATAGAATCCTACTCGCCCGCTGTAATTGGTTCCCTCATCCGAACCCTGATGCTAATCGATCTCGGTTCACAGTGTGGCTCCTATCACAAAAAATTATTCATGAAAATGCCCCGGACGAGAAAGATACGATGGAGACGTCGCCTTGAGCAGAAATTTTGCCAAGATTTTGGAAATTTAGGCGCAAAATCTCCTCAGAAGACCACCTCCATAATCAGACCTCTCCACTTCCGTTGATATTTCAATCAGCATTTCTCCTGAATTCCCACTCCAACTTAACCGACCTCTTTCATCTCTATTGTGAAATGTGCCCAAATACCTCCATAAATTTTCAAATAAATAGGAAAAAAAACCTAATATTTTTTTAAATTAGAAAACCAACAAAAGAGAAATTAAACCCATATTTAGAAAACCCAAAAAAAATATAATCAGAATAAGATTTTATATACAATACCTTCACCTTTTTAAGGGCTAGGAAGGGTCACCCAATGAGGCCTCAGCTTCAATTGCAGTTAGGTTATAGTTGCCTTTTTTAGGTTTTTTAATGCATTTATGTAGATATCAAATCTTAAGTGTCAGCTTGACCATGGTTGGTTCAAACTCTCATTGATGATTTTACTCTAGTTATTAAATATTTCAACTGCTTGTGGGACCCACCACACCACATGAGAGGTTATAAAGAGCAAAGTAAATGAAGTTAGGGTTTCCATGCCAATGAATTTTTCTTAATTATTTTATTAGATTTCTATTTTTAATCAATGATGTGGGCCCACTGAAAAATGAGACATATTATTTTTTAATCAGTGTTGTGATGAATATGACTAAATTAACACTTGGTGCTACTTGTTCATGTAATTTGGAGGTGTTTGTTGATTATCGCTCTATTAAAAAATAGGTTAATTGAGAAACTTAAGGACCACATTGTGGTTTCCTTATCTTTAAAGTGGGTCCATTCTTATAGATGCTTTTAGGTTAAGGATGGTTTTAACTTAATCATGGTTAGTGTATTATAATATTAAAAATATATATTAATTTAATACATAATTTGATTTTTTTAAATAAATTTGAAAAGTTTAAAGATTTATGTGAAATGGTTTAAGTCAACTATATATCCATATCAGTTTCGTGATTAAAATGGATTAGAATCTTCTAATTATGTAGTAAACTTCTTTTTAGTTGCAAAAATTCAACAATACCAGGGTCATATTTCCCATTAATCTCGAAGTATGATAAGTTTTTCTAGGATTTAGGTCAATTAAGAATTGGGAGAAACCCTAAAGGGCATTGTCCCACAATGTATGAAACATCTATCATAGTGGAACTTTGTTTGTGCCTAAAATTTCTATTAGATTCTTGTCGGACTTATGGTCAAGAAAAAGAGTGTTTTTCCTACATGATTGACTTACACCAAATGAACCTACTTAGTGCTTGCAAATGCCAACTTGATTTTAATCAAATGATAATCAACATTGTGCAATGTGCCCCAAATCCAGAGCCAAATTTTAAGATTCACCTTAGATAATTCATAAAACATTGATCAACTCATATCATATAAATTTGTATCAATGTATCATTGTGCTTTCTAAACAACATCCAAGAGTATAATCTCTCAATATAGTGTATTAGTGCAACTTGTCTCACATGTATTTCTTGGCATGGATTTGTCACAAATAACTTTTCTAACAACTATTAAAGTCATAGTTCAAGCGTATAACATCTCATACAAACAATAAAATATATAAATTAAATTGATTCTTGCATGGATGCTTTACAAGATGTCCCATGGGAGTTTAATGTTTGACCTGTTAACATGACACTTAATTCCAGTTAGTTCGATTATTCCAGTGAGTTGCTTAATGAACTTTGCATGGTGCAACATTGTTAAGATCATATTGACTCATTTCCATCACATACTATATATCCACACTTTGTAAGAACACGTATTCAGTTACTTGATAATAGCATTGATACTCCCTGTATGACCTAACTTCATTTATTGCAATGTTACTATAATATTCCATATAATGAAGCTTCTACATAACACTTTTGCATTGTAGATATGTTAACCTATGTACAAGTTAGCATGTCACCTATCCTACATATGTACAGTCTTATTTGCAAAAAGACATTGGTGTCATAGCTTAAACATTGCCATTTGATTTCACAATATTTAGAGACATTATAATGCAACAACATAAATATTTGAAAAGGATTAGTAGGTTGCATGGGTTACATGCCCATATGGATGGCGTTAGACTAAATGAAATGGTGAAGTCATTTTTGTTCATTCATCATACCATCCTCCAACACTCATATTGATCCAATATGGAAGGAAGCCCAAATACTAATAGTTTTATTGGATTTGAAAACCTTGACACTAATGGAGATATCAATGAAGATGCACTCTAGAAAAATATAAAGAGGGATACTAGTGTTCTATAGAGAAACTTAGCAAAGTTTAGCCCCAATTATTGCTTGTTACATCTACATATAATGGTTCAACATTTTTTAGAGACTAAAACCTTTCAAAGTCCATTAAACATCAACAACCCACTATTTTAAGGTGATATAAACATTGAATCCCTTGATGACTTGATCCTATTTTGCAATCATCAACTTCATCACTCATGTGACAATATCAAGTATGTCAAACTTAAATTGACCATAGCAACACATAGCTTATGGAGGTCTCACGACAAATAATATGAAGATAAAAAAGAATTGACTATGATATAAGGAGATTTCATGGAGGTGATGCATAATAAATTATCCTTTAAAACATTAAGAGGATCGACACATTCGATGGGAAAAAGTGTGTTAACATCACAAGAAATGCACCATACAAGAAAATGTGATGAGATAATTCCATGGTCTCATGGCTTGTCTAGATATCAAGGAGATCAAATGAAATTGAATCATCAATTATTACAGTTTATTGTAGTGGTATATCTTAAGGAAGATAAAGTTCCTCACCCTCAACTCTTTTGGGGATGCATATTAGTTCACAAAAACAACTAAAGAAATATCTGCAATAAGAATTGAAACAAGAGTTCTCTTAGTAACCAATAAAAAGGGAATTCAACAAGTAGAAGCATTATGTGTCTAGAATAGACATCAACATAATCAAGACATAATTGTGCTAGACCAACTTCCTTTTGAGAACAAAGAGTCTCGCGTGAATTGTTTCCTACGGAAGTAGTAGAAGCAAATTGGTAAGTGGTGTTGGTTTCACAAGTTGGCCTCATATTCTGATAACAAATGTCATTTGTAGCGTCAAATGAGAGAGAATATTGGTTAAAGGATGCATTTTACAAACTCTTATAAACCATTTTTTATTTTGTTTATTTTAATCATTGTAATAAATTGATTGTACTCCCAAATGCATAAAAATTGCCAAACATATAATTTATAAAGCATTTCCTGCATCATCAACATTGTCAATCGAGAAATAGATTTTGAAGTGCATATTTCATTTGATGTGATAGCATCACAAGTGATTTTAGTGTCAAATAATTTCCACCCTTTTACTACTTAAGCATTCCTAATGCTTTATATTTGAATAATACAAATTCATTTAAATATCCAAAATTGTAGATCAAGTTAAATGGTCATAAATAACAAGGTTATCGGCCTAATGAGAACTCTTTAGAGTTTCCATTTTTTTAGAGGTTATATTGAGTGACTACTTTTAACCTCAAACCAAAGAGTGTTGTGACTAGTAGCATTCTTTTTTGAGGGGTGGTTAAAATTTTGACTTGTTTAAAGTCATGGTCTTGATAAAAAGCTTAAAATCTTGAAATTGGCTCTCAAATCGAAAAGTGATGCTATGAGTAACACTAGTTTTTTTGGAGTTAAAATTACGACCTAATTGAAACTATGGCTTCAACAATCAGTACCATAACCTATTCAAAACTCAAAATATGATTTTAAATTGTTACTTGAAAATTTATTTATTAACTAGCCTAGATCCATCTTAACTCCAGATCTATTAAGCGTCGAGAGGGATCAAATCTCTTGTGGTGCAAACTCTTTTTGAGGCAAAACTTGAGGAAATGTTTGCATCTTGAGAGATTTGATCCCTCACGTGGCTTAATAGATCTAGAGTTAAGATGGATCTAGGTTGGTTTGATATATATATATATATAGTCTACTTGAAGCTTGTTGTTAGATTGTAAAACCTCATAAGCTCCTCTTCTATATCATAAAACTCAATAAAAATATATACCTTTGTCTTTGTAGGAGTCAATGATATTAACTATCTTTCGTTTAATTATTATTTTTATGTTATCATTCAATCTCCTAAATAAAACTCAATAACAATCGTATCCAAACTAAGTTATTATGAATATTTGAGAGACATATTCCAGTGCAATTTCATGTGGAGGTTAAAATTAATGGTTGACATAGTCTAAACTAAGCAACTCCAATAAATTTTAATGCAGACAAAATAGTATAACCAAAATGTAGGACTGCATGTACCATATTTTATTTTTTTCATGCTCATTTTTCTCTTCACACTCAAGAGTAAAATTTCAAACATATAAAATAAAATAACATACATAACAACCTAGAAAAATCTAATCTTTGAAGGTTATGTAACAAAGTGAGAAAGATTGTTTTTCCAAAGTTTTACCTGGAAGACATGCATCCACAGAGCTATAAAGTCTTCGTGTAGTGTACCTTTATTGAATGGTTTCCTTTGCCAAATTGGATATGAAAATTACTCAGGGTTATGATATTTGATATGGAAATTAGGGTATATTTTGATGTAGCTAAAAGCTTTTATTGCAATGAATGTCTCACATTAGCGAAAAATACATTTAAATAAGCTACATTAAAGAAGAATACCAAGGAAAAAACCATGGGTTGATAAAACCTGGAGCCCAAAAACTTCCATTCATAAATTTACTATTTTATCTCAATTTTATTTTAAGTTTTAACTATTAATTTTTTATTTTCTTTACATTTTAATTGTATTTTTTTAATGTTGAAAAAATGTAGCAAGAAAAGCTCAATTTGACTTTAGCCTTAGTCGAATTGAGTAAATCAAATTTCCACATTAGCAGGACAACTTGGAGCCAATTAGCTAGTGTGACATGGCTCTTGTCACTTAGTTAGCTTAGTAAATTTGAGTTAGAGTGCTTGAAGTTCAGTTATGCATGTGTGATTGCTGAATTTTAGTAATGTAGTTGTTAGGCCCCTATACTACTAGTGTCACCCCTTATTGTTATTAGTACAAACCACTTATTATATTGATGTACCCATGTAGTGCCCATATTGTTACTATTGTGCCCCATAGAAGCCAACTATTATTATTATTGTGCCCTTACATTATTATTGTTATGTAGGCTCTGGTTATGTTATGAGCCCTTAGGCTCCTATATATAGAAAGGAGGTCTTTTCATTTGTATCATCGAAGAATTGTTCAT
>APFE030848969.1:0-23007 GCA_000404065.3 Pinus taeda | reverse complement strand
CTTTTCATTTGTAGCATCCAAGAATTGTTCATTTATGTAATGTAAAGGAGGTTGCCCCCTCGAAGAGGCTGAATTCTAAGGCCTTGATCTATCTTTTCTATCTTTTTTGAGCTGGTTTCATAACAATAGTTAAGTTATTTTCAGTTGTATTAAGTTAACTAACTTCTAACTATTGATATAGCTAGTTGAAGGTCAATGGTGCAGTGGGACAATAGTCTGACTTGGAGATCTGTTAGTTAACTGATCAATCAACCCAAAATAGCTAGCGCATGCAAGGAATTTGAATTCCTTAGCTAAAGTGGAGATGACAAGGCAATGCAACATCAATTGTAAACTAGTTTGAGTGTACAGGTGTTGCATGAGGTCAGGTGATCCATCCTTGGGAATTGCACAATCAATTTGGAGGAAATTCCTACCTTTTAGGGGATTCCTCAAGAATTGCACAAGGAAATAGGAGGCTTGGTGGACAAATAATTGGCTAAGCGTTGACGAAAGTTTGCCCTTGAGCATAGAGAACAATAATTATTTTGCAAGTTGAGCTTAGAGTTGGAGCTAGCAATTTTAATTGTTTCTTTATTCAATTGATTAATGCAAAAAGGCTTGAGGGGTTTTTCCTAGTTGAGTTTGCCTAGAAATCATTGTGTATTTTTGGTTTCACTTATTGCATGTTTATGCATGTTGTCTTAAATTATGATTTCCATTCTGCTAATCAGTAGAGTAAAATTGTGTCTCTTGTTTTTAGGTTGAAATCTTGAACAATTGCAATTTCTATCACATTTCTACATTTAATGTAATTTAACCATTCGAGAAGAATACGATGAGTTGTGAAAACCTAGAGCCCAAAAACCTTCATCCACAAATTTACTATTATATCTCAATTTTATTAAATTTATTAATTATTTTTTTTATTTTTTTAATTTTAATTTTTTGTTATGTAATTTGACCATTAGAGAAGAATATTATAGGCAAAACCATGGGTTCAAAACCTAGAGCCCAAAACCTTCGGTGAATTTACTATTTTTTCTCAATTTTATTTTAATTATTAATTATTTATTTTTCATTTTTTTATATGTAATTTGACAAAGTAAAAATGTTATATAACATAACATATGTATACTTATGAGCCCAACATTTAAAAAATATTCACATATTTAAAGTCCTACACATCTCTCATCTAATGCCTACACATCTAATCTCTAACGTCTAATGCCTACATGTCTACCCCATAGTGGGTTGTAGAGCGCCTCCTGGTGCAATTAGTAGGTTTTTTTAATTACATTAAAAAAAAATGAAAAAAAAATATCTACAAACAAGTTAAACATAAATAAATAAAATAAAATAACTTAAATTTATTAAAGGACATACACACACAAATAAGTAAATAAATAAACAAATAACAAAATTTTAAATAATAATTGTGTCAATAGGCATGTCTATTTCAAAATAGGGCTTCCAAAATTTTAAACTAATTGTTAATAATTATTTATTGGATTGTAAGGATTGAACCTCAATAGAATATTCTTAGTAGTAAACACAAATCAAAGGTTGAGATGTATTTCCAAGGTAGTTGTATTTTTTACCTTTTTAATTAAATTCATTAATTAGAAAAAAATGTTATATGAACAAGTTTCATATCAATGAGTTACGATTTTTTGGGCATGTGGTATAAATAAGTCATGATATTGGTCCATAGGATTGTAACAAAGCATATTTATAGATTAAGAATCTCCATAATAAAGTGAGGGTGAATCTTTGTGTTTAAGAGTTGTGTTACATGTTTTTTTTTAAATGTGTATATATGTTTAACTTATATATTAATTCTTTCTACCATTTGTTTGCTCTTTGGTCCCTCGTGATGGGTGGAGCGTCCACCAAAAATGTCGGACAGGAAATCTTCTACAAAATTCACATCTAGAAAATTTAGACAATTAATAATTACTATTTTAAATAAAAATATAATTTAATTAATGTGTATGATTTTTTAGCACCGAGAGGTACTCTCTAGCTCAATATGCAAGAGATATTGTAATGTCATGTCCTGTAAACATTTTGGATTGGTCAAAAAAAAATAAAAAAAAAAATAATGTTATGTTAAAATAAAAATTCTAGGTTATTATTTTTTTTAATCAATTTTTGTTGGGTAGTTAAGGTAAACTTGACACAAAAATAAAAATAACGCTATATTAAATTAAAAATTCTACATTATTATTCATTTTTATTAATTTTTGTTAGCTAGTTAAAGTAAACTTGATTTGGTCAAGTTACCAGTGGTTTTTGAGCTCCGGGATATTTAGAACCCAAAGTAGTATTCATGTGGAATATAACATATTTAAATGGGGTAATTAAACCAACCTAGATCCATCTTAACTCTGGATCTACCAAGCACCGAGAGGGATCAAATTTCTTAAATAAAATTATAATTTAGTTAACTCTTATGATTCTTTTAATTTTAGCAACTTGAGATGTATGATGAAATAAATGTTTTGATGTTTATTACAGATTGATGTCTATCAATATTTACTATCCTTTTAATTTACATGGCTAGGCTAGAAACTAGCATAGTCATATAAATTAAATGGTGACGATAAGCATCAAAATACTTACTTCATTCTCACATTGTCAAGGTTAAAAAATTGTGAAATTTAACTAAATTATAACTTTATTTTAAATTATTATTGTTATTAATTATAAAAGAATTAATATATGAGTTAAACATAAATTCATTTCAAAAACCATGTAACAAGATTTTTAACCATCGATATTCACCCCCACCTAACCACAGATATTACTAACCTATAAATAGACTTTGTTACAATACCATGAATCATCAATACCACATCCCCAGTAAATCATAACTCATTTCACATGACATTTCTTTTAACTAATCAATTTAATTAAAAGGGTAGAAACATCATAACTACTTTTTAAATCTCAACCTTTGATCTTTGGTTACTACTAAGAATATTCTAGAATATTTAAATCCCTACCATCCACCTAATCATTATTGATAATTAAACTAAAATTCGAGAAACTCTCTTCCAAAATAGACACGTTTATCAATGTAATAAAGTGTTAAAATATAAAGTTTTGGAGAAAAAACTAAATTATATATATATATATATTATATATAATATATGATATATTATATATTATAATTATATATATATATATATATAATAATATATATATATATGAATGAATGAGGTGGGAAGGGAAGCTATAATGGAGGTGGTGGCATGGCCATGCAATAAATGGAGGAGACATGCCATGTCATCTACCGTCCATGTGCTTTGTATGAGCCACCTCTCCATCAACTTAGAAGTTATGAATGCAAGCATATTGTTGTAGCCACACTCCCACCCCCGTAATCTTATCTCAAGCAATGAAAGGTGTTACTTGTTTGCTTTAACTTGACCCCTAAGGTCTATTATGAAAATGGGGTTATAAAATGTCACTTCTCCTAAGTTTGTAGAATTAGATTATGACATCATCATCATACTTAGGTCGTTGAGAGATTTCTGGCAATATAAGTTTTACCACATTTTAACTTTGGGATTGTAAGTTCTGCTCAATCAGAGCTCGACCTATTAAAAGAAGCCATGTCTTCACATTGGTCATGTGGCACCTGTGTGGCCTTCACTGGAGTTCAATGACCTTGATAGTTCATCATTGTGAGACCCATCATGCCAGTTCTACACCAAGCTAGCTCGATCGCTCTTTTTCTTTACCACTATAACATTACCATTCAACCAATGAAAATAGGTGATGGTGTTCCCCACACTAGAATTATGGTCAAATTGGCCTCACCCCATTGGCATGCTCATATTGTATTCACAACACGCCATATCATGAAGTAGTAGGTGGTGGGAAGAAATAGGATTATGGATTGGAAACATGGTTGGGTTAGCCTAACGCTTATTCACACACCCATTATACAGTACTACACCCGCAACAATCTACAATGACGGGCAGTGAGTAGTGGGGAAGAGTTTCAATGCTTTGGGTTCCACTTTGTACCAACTCTCATCTGTTTGGTCATTTGTTTAGTGTTTGACCACATGCATTGGACCATGAACTCCTTGCATTCACATTATTATAACTTATGGTCGATGTCGGTCTTGAAAATATATACAAATATAAAATAACCAGCCAGTTGGGTCTTATAAAGTAGGAAAAGGTGATACCTTGCACCCAACTTTCCGAGGTTTTTGGCCCAACAGCCTAAGGCTTGAGCCTCAACTTTGTGTTTTTTTAATAAAGGGGCGGCCTAGACCATCAAACTTTGAGGAGTTATGGCCCAATGCATGAAACCCCAAACTCTCAATTTCAATAGGTTAACCAATACATGAACAAGTTTGAGTTATACATTCATTCATGAGCTTTAGAGATCAATTGTGTGGACATAAATACACAATACCTCATATTCACCATGAACATAATAATAGTCAACATATTCCTTGTATGCATTAGAACTCATGGACATTAAAGATATCAATCTAGTCATGAGTATAATATTGAATTTCTTAGCTCAAACATTCATTTACATTCATCAACACAAAAAATCTTGCACTAGCCATAACATAACAAGGATCATCACAGTTTATAAGTCAACATGCATGAGTAATTTACACTTATCTGTGTGTTTAGAGGTGGCTAAAACTAAAGGAGGAAATTCAACTCTCCACCCAACTATATGTTGAAAAATGCAGCAAGAAATTCTCAATTTGATTTTTCCTTGATTAAATTGAGAAAATTCGAATTTCCACATCAACATACAACTTAGATGATTTTAACTTGTGTGACATGGCTTGTGTCACCCAGTTTACTCAGTAAATTCGAGTTGGAGGAGTTGGAGTTCAGTTAAGCATGTGTGATTGCTAATTTGCAGCAATCAGGGTCAGTTATCTAAGGTTGTTTTCAGTTAAACTAGTTCCAATTGTTGGAGGAACTAGTGGAGGGTCAAGTTGTGTAGTGGGACTTCATTCAAACTTAGTGATTGTCCAGTTAACTGATCAATCATCCCAAAATATCTAGTGCATGCAGAGAATTCGAGTTCCCTAGGCTTGGTGGAGATTCCAAGGCAATGTAATATCCGTTGTAGACTAGTCTTGAGTGTATGTGTTGCATATAGTCAGATGATCAACCTAAGGACTTGCATAATTCAATTTGAGGAATTTCCCAAATACTAGGGGCCTAATTCCTCAAGGAACAACATAAGGAAATAGGAGCTCAAGCAGAGGAAAAATTTGACTAAGTCTGGGTCAAAGGCCTTCAATGAGCAGAGAGATAGGTTATGCACTTGCAGGGTGTGTTCAATTGAGAAAAGCAATTGTAATACATATATATTCATTTTATTAATGCATGCTGGCATTGGGGTTTTTAGCGGATTTCTTTCCCAAGATAAAAATACTTGTTGCATGTGTGTTATTTCTTCTTTCATGTCTGAGATTTATGTTCTAAATTGTGAATTAATGTCCTTAGAGACGTAGAGTAGATTTGTGTCTTGTGATTTTGATTAAAACTTCATGAGAAGTTGCAAATCTATAGCCTAATTTCTACATGGTATCAAAGTTGGATTCACATTAAAGCGAAAAATTCGAAGTTATTTCTCAGAGGTTCGAATTTGAAGATCAGTGTAGCATGATTTCTTCAAAGTTGAGAATATGACCTTTAATGGACTAAGGCTAGGAAGGCACCTCAAATTTTGTTGCATGGAATGATCGCATGGAGGTAATATTCAATGACAACAGATTGCTTGAATATGTCAAGACAGATATTCTAGGACCACTGACAACTGATGTCCATGACCTTGCACGGTGGAAGAAAGATGTAGCCAAGGCGAGGAGAATAATTTTGGAGGGAGTACAGGATCACATTATCTCGAATCTCCATGGAAAAGAAACTATTTTCGTAATGTGGAAAGAACTAATAGAATTGTTCGAGAATAGTAGTGACCACAGGAAGCTGGCGCTCAAGGATAAACTTTGAAGTATCAAGATGTAGAAGAATGACACTATACCACAGTATCTGGCAGGTTCACATAATGTCATGATGAACTGGGTGGGGTCGATGTTACTGTCCCTGAAGATGACTAGGTAAGCATAACTCTTTTGAGCCTTCTCATGAGCTAACATAACTATCAAGATTTGGTGAACGGGACGGAGAAACTACCGAATTGGGAGTGCTTATGGTCTAATTTGGTATAGGAGGAAATAAGGCAGAATACCAAAGATGGGACTACATCCAAGGGTGAGGATGAAGAAAAATTTGCATTGGATGTGTTGAAAATAGCAACAAGAAATGCTAAATATAGAAGTGCTAAAAATAGCGTTGCTATAAATACCATTTCGGGATACATTCCAACTTTAGTTAGTCCCTAAACTAAAATTGAGAATTAAAATTCGAATTTGATCTTAGCAGTTGTTTGAAAAATAATTAATTAATTCATCTTGAGTTAATTGGTTGGAGAAAATCAAACATGTAGTCTATGTGAAGACATGCAACAGTTATCCCTTTGATTGAGGAAGTTATCCCTTAATTAAGGAGATTAGGTTGAATTGTACTTTGAGTTGTAATTAGTTAGCTCAGTTAACTGAGTTAAGTCTAGTTAGATTAGTTCCAACAGTTTGTGGAACTAATTGTGAGTTCAATTAGTTAATGCATGCATGCATGCAACTAGTATACTTCAGATAACTGAATATTCTCTCATAAATAACTCATGCATGTCAATTCAGTCAAAGACCCAGTTGAGATCAGAGGAAGGGACATTGTACTATCAGTTGCAGGAATATTCCCATGAGGATATCTCTTGCATGCATAAGGAATTCATTCCTTGAGGATTGCGCAGTTATTTCTTAGTTTGGTGAGCAGGGTGTGAGGTAATTACACACAGGTGGTAGCTTGAGAACCCAAGGGAAACTGCGCAAGGAAATAGGAGGCTTGGAGGATTGAAGGAAGGCATATGTTGTGTCTATTCAGTTTATGAGCAACATTGAGGGATTGTACTGAGAGCTGGATAGCTTGTGAGCTAAAGCTTTGTGTAATCTTGAGATATTTCCACTTGTATGATAATATAGATAAGGGGGTTTTTAGTTGAGGCTTTCCCCAGAGTATTATTTTGTGTTCATGTGTGATTGTTTCTTTTTCATCTATTATATGTGTTGTATTTGATCTTTCTCAAAATCAATTAAGCTTCCGCAAGTTTATTTGTAGAAGTAGATCAAGTATTTTGCTTTAGTTACATTGCATTATCAGGTGATCTACGGTGAAATTTCTACATGGTATCGGAGCAAAGTTTATTGAAGCAATGAACAATATATGAAGAAGAGAATTCAAAGTAAAAAAAAATTAAAAAATTAAAAAATAATAATAATAAAATTAAAATTGGGCCGCGAGAGTTTGCAGAGCAGATCTGAAAATTGTTGTGCAAAATTTTAGAAACAAATAGTAGATTTGGATTCCTTGCAGAAAAATATCCAAATTAAAAAAAAAAAAAAAAAAATCAGTTGAATCGGAGTTCGGATGAGGGAGATATCACTGATTTAAAATCAGCGCTTTTTCTAGAAAATTTCATGACAACGGGAAAGATGAAACAAATTGGTGTGCTAGCCAAGAATTTGTATGCTCTTGAGGTTCAAGATGCATGCAAAGCCTTGAGGAGCAAGGAAAAGGTTAGATACTTGGTGGTTGAGAGGGAGAGTAAATTTCCTTTCATCATGCAACCACAGAAAAAGTCTCAGACAATTGTGGAGGAACCACAATTGGTGAAGCAGCTTCAGGAAGTTGTGGAGCAACCACAACTAGAGAAGCCGAGAAGAGATTGAGTGGAGGCACCCACTCATGCAGAGACCTCTAGTAGGTAGAAATTTCAAACCAAGTGGGTAGAGGGATCACCTGCAGCCATACCTCCAGGTGTGAGGTGGGGCTGTGTGAAGTGATAGTCCCAAGAAGGCTAAAATAGGCGTAGGATCCTTGAGGTACCCAACCTCTTGGATTAGACCTTGCTACGGGAGCCCCAATGAGGAGTAGAAGGACTGGTTGAGTGGGTAGAGACAGATGCAGATGGAGCGGCAGAGAGAGCTACAGTGTAGGAGTCCCAAGACAATGCAGAGCTAGCAGGTTGCAACAATGCGAGAGACATAGGAGTGTTGCACCAGTGCAGGATGGCACAGAGAGGTGTGCAATGGTGCGAGATGCAGGGAGTCGTTGTAGTAGCACAGAGGTTAGAGAGGGAGCACTGGTCAGCGGTAGAGGGAGCTTCAACATCAGATGGTGTTTCTAGCCCAATAGGGAGGTCAGTTGGGAGATCAAATACTTACTTCTCAATAACTGAGTTACAGTGCAGTAGTGGGTAGCACGATGCAACATGATGAGAGGAGGAATTAGTGGGATTGATGCAGTTAGAGATCAAAGTGACAAAGGATAGAGCAGTCAGATACTGAAGAGCACAGAGGCACATAGTTTTAAGTCGACAGAGGCAATAACTATCAGAGACTTTGATGACAGATGCATCATTCTGATTCAGGTTGGATATTTTTTGTTTCTGGAGTTGCTAGAGCAACAACACTTGAGAGAAGTGTTGCATCCAGAACATTCCAAAGGTTCAGGATAGGGATTGAGTTGAATTCCTTTCTTGTTGAGAGGGAGTGTTGAAAATAGCAACAAGAAATGCTAAATATAGAAGTGCTAAACATAACATTTCGGGATACATTCCAATTTTAGTTAGTCCTTGAACTAAAATTGAGAATTAAAATTCGAATTTGATCTTAGCAGCTATTTGAAAAATAATTAATTAATTCATTCTTGAGTTAATTAGTTGGAGAAAATCAAACATGAAGTCTATGTGAAGACATGCAACAATTATCCCTTTGATTGAGGAAGTTTATCCCTAATTAAGGAGATCTGGTTTGAGTTGTTACTTTGAGTTTTAATTACTTAGCTCATTATAACTGAGTTAAGTCTAGTTAGATTAGTTCCAACATGTTTGTGGAACTGATTGTGAGTTCAGTTAGTTAATGCATGCATGCATGCAACTAGTGTACTTTAGATAACTGAATATTCTCTCATAAATAACTCATGCATGTCAGTTCAATCAGAGACCTAGTTGAGATCAGAGGAAGGGATAGTGTATTATCAATTGCAGGAATATTCCCATGAGGATATCTCTTGCATGCAGAAGGAATTCATTCCTTAAGGATTGCGCAATTATTTCTGAGTTTGGTGAGCAGTGTGTGAGGTAATTACACACAAGTGGCAGCTTGAGGACCCAGGAGAAATTGTGCAAGGAAATAGGAGGCTTGGAGGACTGAAGGAAGGCATATGTTGTGTCTATTCAGTCTATGAGCAACACTAAGGGATTGTACTGGGAGCTAGATAGCTTGTGAGCTAAAGCTTTGTGTAATCCTAAGATATTTCCACTTGTATGATAATACAGATAGTGGGGTTTTTAGTTGAGGCTTTCCCCAATATTCTTTTGTGTTCATATGTGATTGTTTCTTCTTCATCTGTTATATGTGTTTTATTTGATCTTGCTCAAAATCGATTAAGCTTCCGCAAGTTTGTTTGTAAAAGTAGATAAAGTATTTTGCTTTAGTTACATTGCATTATCAGGTGATCTATGGTGAGATTTCTATAGGATGGAAAGGAAAAGAAGGGAAAAGGGAAGAAATCCCAATCCAAACCAGAATCTAGTTAAGGGGGAAAGAAGAAATATTTCTCGAAAATTAAATGCTTCCATTGTCATGAATTTGGGCACTGTGCCAAGAAGTGTCCACACAAGAAAACAAGCAAGAAGACATCAGGAGGATCAACAGGTGAAGCTTTGGCTTCACAATTCGAGCTTGACTTTACCCTCATTACATGCATGATCAACACAGTGATGAGGAGCGTGTGTTACTTGGACTCAGGTGCATCATTCCACATGACAGGTTGTAGAGACTTTTTCAGTGACCTGGAGGAGAAAAATTTGCAGATGCACATTGAGATGGGGATGATGAAAGGTATATCACGACTGGGGTTGATATAGTCACCTCTCAGACAGAGTTGGGCTCCCCCCTCAAGCTCAAGGATGTCATGTTTGTTCTAGGCCTAAAGAAAAATCTCATCTTTGTTGCAGTTTTGGAAGACCATGGTTATGATGTGATCTTCAGCAAATGAAAGGAATTCCTGAGAGACATAGCCACGAGACAGGTGAAGAAGATCGGGGTTCTTGTGAAGAACGTGTACAAGCTAGATGTGGAGATTGTGTTGCATTAATCACAAAGTTGGAGAACGTTCAGAGTCGTGATGTTGGTGAACTTTGACATATAAGACTTAGCCATTTGTATCATGACGCTTTGAATATCATGCAACAGATAACCACAGGCCTCCCCAAAGGAGCACTTGAGCAGCAATATGTATGTAAAGGATGTACTTTGGGGAAGCACACAAAATCCACATTCCATGATCAGGACAACAAAGCACATACAGTCCTGGAAGGGATCCACTCTAATGTCTATGGACCTTTCTTGACAACCTCCACTTCCAGTCACAAATATTTTATCATTTTTATTGATGACTTCTCACATAAGTGTTGGATCTTCTTCATGCGGAAGAGGGATGAGACATTCTCCAAGTTCATAGAATTCAAGGCACTGAAAGAAACAGACAAGAAGGTGAAGGTTCTCATGAGTGATAATGGATGTGAGTACGTGTCAAATAAATTAAAAAATTTATGTGCTAAAGAAGGCATTCAACGAGAGTTGACAACATCCCACAAACCACAACAAAATGGGGAGGTTGAGAGAAAAAATTGTAGCAATGTGGGAGTAGTGAGGGTGATGTTGTATGACCAAGGCCTACCTCTGCATTTGTGGTCTGAGGCATGCAACACAACAGTCTAGTTGCAGAACTGGAGTCCTCATTAGATTCTAGGCATAATTACACTGGAGGAGTCGTTCTCGAGGAGAAAGCTGGATGTGTCGCACTTCAGGATTTTTGGAGCCTTTGTTTACTACCATTTCTCTAAAGAATCAAAAAAGAATCTAGAGTCGATAGCATATTTGGGGGTATTTGTGGGTTACACAAAACCTCCCCACCACTATCGTGTGTACTTTCCATCCCTCATAATGACAATTGTGCGAAGGGATGTAAAATTTGATGAAGATAAAGCGATGCAATGCCCTCTTGAGAGGGAGCTTTATATCCCACTAGAAGAGTATCTTTTAGCCTCGGGAAGTTGTGGAGTAGCCACAAATTGAGTAGGAGAGAGTGGAGACAACCACTCAAGTGGAACCATGTAGAGAAGGTAGGAAAAGGACCAGGGAAGTTGAGAGACTTGTGCATGATGCGAGGGAGAATGTGGGTGATCCATCAAATCGACGCAGGTAGAGAAGGTCACCATATTTGTACATTGGCTACGTGTCTCTAATGATTGAGCTTGTAGAGACTAAGCCATCATATTTCGAGGAAGTAGTAGAGAAACCTATATGGGTTGATTCAATGGTGGAGGAATATGAATCCATTGTAAAGAACTATGTTTGGGAAGTGATCCCAAGTCCAACATAAAAATCAGTTGTGGGTTTGAGATGGATCTTCAAGGTAAAGCATGCAGCAGACGAAAGCATAGAAAAGCACAAGGCTAGATTTGTAGCCAAGGGGTACTCTCAAGTTAAGGGGATTGACTATGAGGATAT
This sequence comes from Pinus taeda, assembly GCA_000404065.3. Taxonomy (NCBI): domain Eukaryota; kingdom Viridiplantae; phylum Streptophyta; class Pinopsida; order Pinales; family Pinaceae; genus Pinus; species Pinus taeda. Next base: position 11,335 of record APFE030848969.1, on the reverse strand, counting down.
CGTTTCTCCTATAGCAATGTACTCATCCATTAGATCAATTCTTGCTCTGGCTACATAGATGGGGTGGAAGATCCACCAGATGGATGTTAAAACAACATTCCTCAATGGATTTATTAAGGAGGAGGTGTATATTGAGAAAATAGAAGGCTTCGAGACTTTTGATTGGGATTTTCATGTGCACATAATCAAGTGAGCGTTGTACAATCTCAAACAAGCACCTCGTGCTTGGTACACCAGGATCAATAACTATCTCACCAATTTGGACTTCACCAAAAGTGACGCGGATGAAAACCTCTATCATATCTTGGTAGAAGGTAAATTGTTGATTATTGTATTATATGTTGATAATTTGATTTTAACTGGTGATGAGCAGTTGATCATATCTTGCAAGGAGGACCTTGCAAGAGAGTTTGAAATGAAGGACATGGGTGCTATGCACTACTTCCTCAAATTGGAAGTATGACAAGGTGATGGGGAATTGTTTGTCTCTTAGGGAAAGCATGCCAACGAGATACTTCAGAGTTTATGCATGGACAATTGAAAACCCATGGAAACACCTCTAGTGACCAACTGGAGGAAAGAGGATGTCACTTTAGGTGAGGAAGTGGATGCTACTATTTACCGACAGTTGGTGGGTTCACTAATGTATCTTGTGAACACACGAACATATATGTATTATGTAGTCAACTAGTTGAGCCAAGCTATGGTTAGGCCAACCAAATTATTTTGGAAGGCAACTAAGCATGTTCTATGGTACCTCAGAGGCACTACCCAGTTTGGACTATGGTACAGATGGACAAAGGGAGTGAAGCTATGTGGCTTCATAGATGTAGATTGGGTGGGGATTCCATCAAACTAAAAGAGTATACCAAGTGGAATTTTCAGTGTTAGGTCCATAGTGGTTTCTTGGTATAGGAGGAATAAAAAATTTGTGGCACTCATCTCGACATAAGAAAAATACATGGTTCAGTCAAGAAGCATGTGAGGCGATCTAGATGAGAAAGATACTTATTGGATTGTTTGATCAAATTATGGATCCAATTGTGATCTACTGTGATAATCAAAGTTTCATCAAGCTCTCTAAAAATCCTGTTTTCATGATCGATCCAAGCATATAGATATCCAGTATCACCATTTGCAGGATTATGTGTAGAGGTGGATAATGTTGTTGCAGTACATTTCGACAGAGGAACAAGATGTTGACATTTTAACAAAGGCCCTATCAAGAGGGAATTTCGAGTTCCACAACTGCAGGATAGAGGTGGCTGATAATCCCTTTCTTTCTGAGAGGGAGTGATGAAAAATGCAACAATAAATTCTCAATTCCCTTGATTAAATTGAGAAAATTCGAATTTCCACATCAACAGACAACTTGGATGATGTTAACTTGTGTGACGTGGCTTGTTCACCCAGTTTACTCAGTAAATTTGAGTTGGAGGAGTTAGAGTTCAATTAAGCATGTGTAATTGCCAATTTGTAGCAATCAAGGTCAGTTATCTAAGGTTGCTTTTAGTTAAACTAGTTCCAACTGTTGGAGGAACTAGTGGAGGGTCAAGTTGTGTAGTGGGACATCATTCAAACTTAGTGATCATCTAGTTAACTAATCAATCATCCCAAAATAGCTAGTGCATGCAGATAATTCGAGTAACCTTAGCTTGGTGGAGATTCCAAGGTAGTGTAGCATCAATTGTAGACTAGTCTTGAGTGTACAAGAGTTGCATGCAATCAGATGACAAACCTAAGGAATTGTGCAATTCAGTTTGAGGAATTTCCTAAATAATAGGGGCCTAATTCCTCGAGGAACAACGCAAGGAAATAGGAGCTCAAGAAGATGTAAAATTTGGCTACGTTTGGGTCAGAGGCCTTTAGTGAGCAGAGAGATAGGTTATGCACTTGTAGGGTGTGCTCAGTTGACCAAAGCAATTGTAATACATGTCTATTCATTTGATTAATGTAAGCAGACATTGGGGTTTATGTCTTTCCCAAGATAAAAATACTTGTTGCATGTGTTTTATTTATTCTTGCATGTCTGATATTTTTATTCTAAATTGTGAATTAATGTCCTTAGATTAGTATAGTAGCTTTATGCATTGTGATTTTGATTAAAACTTCATGAGCATAGGGCATCCATATTGCAATATTTGTTGCAGCTAGCCACTCCCAAGTGGAATCCACAATCTGTGGGAATGCTTGCTCCAAGGAAAATTCACGTCAATGTTTTAAATACACACTCAAAGATGAACTTCACTACCCAAGTTGTTTATCATCTTTCCTTTGATAGTGAGCACCATAGTGACTCACTTACTCTCTTGACTCCATTCATAGGGCATCACCCAAGGTCTAAATGGGGTATTTTTTAGTCCATGACATTAAGTCCACTATCCAGGTGGTTTATCAGTTATATTTTCATAACAAGCGCCATAGGGGTCTACAATCCACAGTCGAGGTGTTTAACAACTCTCTAGCAAGTACCACAATGACTCATATTGCCCTGTTTAGGTGGTTTAACAATTATAAGACAAAAACCATAGTGATTTGGTCATCCACTAAGCCTCTTGTTGACCACACAAGAAGAGACACACAGTCTAGTGGTCTTAAATAAAAAAAAAAACATAGGGATTAATACCCAATATTCACAAATCATGGGGCTCAACAATTTTCTCCACAACTGCCTTGGCTTCCTTCTATCGTTCTCCACAACTCCACACTCCTTTCGCCAGTATTGGACACTTCAATCACTAGCAATAGAGCCAACCTAGAAGGAATAAAAGGAGAACTTGATTAGGAAGCAAAACCACACACACTTCTTTATTATGCGTAGATACATTTTCCTCTGCGTCCCTTTATTTTCAGAAAAAAGCATAGTCTCTCTCTCACTTCCCAGTCTACTTTCCACTCTCAATGCCAAATCTACTCTCCTCTCCTTTGTAACAACCCTAGTAAAAAATCCATTTAAAAACTAATAAAGGTAAAATAAGACCTTGGTCATGGGACACGTATTCCAAGCTGAATGTTGGGCAAAACATAGTGTTGGGGATCACTTGTGATTAATTAATGGCTAAGGAAATTGGTAAAGGAAATGGCTAAGGCTTTGGAAAGGCAAAGTGACATTTATTGGCATTTTATTTGTGAAAATAATGGAAATTAGGAGAAAGGGAAGGTGAAAGGCCACAGGTTGTATGCGAGGACGAAAATGAAGGAAAAATAATGGAAAATGAAGAAAATAGAGGCCTCATTGATAAAAATGCTTCTAAGGATCATTTGGTAGCTTATGTTAGTTCAAAATTTTGTCAGTTTAGTTTTGGATCTCTCTCTCTATTCTCTCTCTCTTTCATACTCTTGGAAACTTAGAGTTTCTTGGAGCACTCCTTGAGGAGTGTGGAATACTTGGATTTTTGGTCAAGAAGGAAAAGGAAGAGTAGGAAAGCGCAAGAGGACATCAAGGTCAACAACTACAATGAGTTTTTATTGTAGGTACCAAGTTGCATGTATGTTTTTCTCACTAGTTTTGGCATGCATGGCATATGCATGTGGTTTCCTAGTTATGATCATTCATTATCATGGAGGATTGCCTAGATTGACAGTGGATTTGCCTAGCCTTGCCATTTCTTGGATAGCCATGGTGTTGTGGGTTTTACTTTTGTTTTTTCGTTGGTTTTCTCGTGCCTTTGGCTGTGGGTTGAGTTACTAGTTCCTGGAAGCCTTTGTTGGACAAACACTCTGGAAGCCCTATAACAATTTGGGTTGAGTTACTAGTCCTAGAAACCTTGGTTGGACAAATGCTCTTCAAGCCCTTTGTGGGTTGAGTTACTAGTCTTGGAAGCCCTGGTTAGACAAACGATCTAGAAGCCTGACAACAACTATGGGTTGAGTTACTAGTCCTGGAAGCCCTGGTTGGAACAAACACTCTAGAGCCCTAGACAACTTGGGTAGAGACCAATATGGTGATGGTTAGTGATGTCTGACAGTGAGGTGGAATCACTAGTTGAGGGTTGAGGTGGTTTGGCCTCTAGAAGCCCTGGATGGTTTTGATTGATCTTTTTTATGAGATCCCACAATCATGCTTGGAATATGGCACAAGGGTGATTGGCTGAAAGAAATACTTGGTTCAGCCTAGTATACGGATGGGTGGTTCATGGAAGTCCCATACTTGGTCAACCTATGAAATCATCAATAAGAGCTCTCTTTCTCCTTGGTATTTTATGGGCAAATTTACTTGTTTATATGTGGCTTATATATTTATTATATTCTTGATATTCTTGTTGGTTATATGCTGGTTATGAATGAGTTTTATGACAATGAAAATGTATGGCTCTCATCATGTTTTGGTTAATCACTAAATGTATAATGAATATATGGCTTAATGGATGGTAATGCAGTTATTGTGATGAGGCATCAATGCTTATTAGTGATTCTCAGATAAGTATGAGAACCCTATGCTCAGATCTGTTGTTTAAACCTGTACAATGCATATGTGTGACATGTTTGACGAAATGCCTATCATGGCTAGTGGGGGTCTAGTCAAGTCCTTGTTCAAGTAATTGCACTTGTATCATTATTTCGTTGTTATCTTTCATTTCTAGAAGTTCCATGGAGTTATGAGAAGTGACTTGAGCCCTGGGTCTAGAAAAGAGGCTCAAAAATCAGAGTTGCAGGCAAAAAATTGCTTGGGAAAGTCCCCAATTGCAAGCATACCCATGTTGTGGCAGCAACTGGAGGGTCCCAGTCACACTCATTCCCATGTCATGGGAGTGATTGGGGGATTAATGCAGTAAAACAATTAATTTGTCTTAGGGGCTAGTCACCTGGAAGGTTTGGATGGCTCTTGGGGGTTTTGCAGTAGGTCTGGAAGGTCTATGTTGTTGTGTTCCATCGATTCCACTTCCTTAACTAACACATAGGGAGTTGAATCATATCATAGTAACTCTTCATCACATGTTTACCCTGGTTGGACGGTTACTTGGGTAGATGTGGGAGGAGGGTGTTATGGATTGATATTAGAACATGGTTCACCCCTCAAAATGGATGGGCGGTGTGTTGGTCATGCATTCATGGCGGTTGCATATGTGTTCCTTATGCTTGTGGTCTATGTGCTTATTGCATATGCATGGTGTTGGTCATGGTTGCAATAATATTGCAATGTGAAGGTTGATGTTGTTGTCGTGGAATATGTCATCATGAATGTATGATTGGTTATGTGTTGTTTATGCATGTTAAGTGCTTACGTGTTGTCAAGTGTACATTAGTATGGTTTTTACTATCATGCATGAGGTCATGCTATGTGGTTGATATGGTCATGCATTGATGACTGGACTATGGTTAGAATGATGTCTATATGTTGTCATATCTATATGCTACATATTTACATGTTGTTATGATTATGTTTATACACATATTGCACTAAATCGTTTGATCTTGCAGATGGGGTATCCTCCCTGAATTATGCTAATGTACGTTGCTTTCTTTATGATTTGGTTTAGTTGACATAAGATGCCTTGCAAGAAAGAGATCAAGATGACTAGCAAGATGGTATATTACAATTAATGAGATTCTCCTTATGGATCAGATGAGCAACATGGTGTTGAGAATTCTTCTCACTTAGCGTACACATTGAGAAGATTGAAGGTAGAAATAAGGAGTTGCAAAGCAGATAATGACAGAATCATACAGGGACAGGAGAAACAAACAGAGGCTAATGCAATAATACTTAATAGTTTGTCATAATTGTAACGATAGGGGCCACTTTAGATCAATCATGGACAAGAGGAAAAAACTAATGGGGCATATGGCAGTAGGTCTCCTAGTGGGTACAAGTCAGATAAATATGACACAATCCGAGATGGCAGGTTCTTAGACACTCCGGATAGGAGAGGTGATAGACACAGGTACTATTCTAGTTTTGGTTCTGACCGGTATCATGATCATCATTGTTATCATACTTAAGGAGGAGTGACAAGGGATATTTTTTGGATGAGTTTAAGAAAGCAAAGCCACCTACGTTTGATGGGGAGATGAAGAAACACAAGATGCAGAAGCATTGTTGCTTGGAATGAATGATTTATTCATATCACATGATTACTCAGTGAACATGAAGGCCATAATAACTACATTCAATCTTAAAGGTAAATCAGATATCTGGTGGGAAGATGTAAATAACATCAACGATATTTATGAGGAGGAGTTGACTTGGAGTGAGTTTGAGAGACTATTCTAGAAGAAGTATCTATCAGAGAGATACTATGACGACATGGAAAAATAATTTTATGAGCTAAAGATGGGATCTATGACTGATGAGGAGTATACTAGCAGATTTTCGGAGTTGTTGAGGTATGTGCCTTACCTCAAGGAGGAGAAGGCAAAGATTCATCAGTGGGTTATTGATAGCATTCAAAGACAAGATTGAGTTTGATGCGCCTATATCATTGGAATAGGCCGTACAGAAACTAAGGCATTGTTACGAGTAATCAAAGCACAAATTTGAGACTAAGTCAGACTGAAAAGGTAATGCGAAGGACAAAGGGAAATGGGAAAATAAGTGAGAAAGACCTCAGGGTATAGGTAATAAAGAGAATGCAATGCCATCTAAGAAGTCAAATGCATCTGACATAGGATAGGGGCTTTGATCTGAGGAGCAGAATAAGGATGAATGTTGGAAATCTTTGTAGTGTTGGACTTGTGTAGGAGAGCATCGCAGGAGAGATTGTCCATAGCATGAGGGTAGTAGACCGCAAATCTACAGTGTTCAGGAGAGATAGATAGTGGGAGATGTTGGAAGGAGTATTCCTAGGATTTATGCAATGCTAGATAACAGGAAAGTAGATCACTAGTCATCTATTATCAAGATGGATGGTAAAATTTGTGATCAAGTTGTTGCTATTTTGATTGATCTTGGATCTAATTATAGTTATGTTAATCCTGACCTAGTGAATAAGTGTGGTTTGAATAAAGAAGTACATGCATATTCTCGGTTAGTTCAATTGGCTACAGGTATAAAGAAGTGAGTTCATCATTGGGTAAGAGCTTGTGCATTTGATTTGAATGTATCATTATTGAGGTCATAGAGTATGTTGTTGGGTATGAACTGGTTGTATCTTCATAGGACCAAGGTGGATTGTTATGACAAGGCTGTTGAGTGCCTGAATAACAATGGGGAACAAAGAGTCTTGTAGGGTAAGGAGAAAGAAACATCAATGAAAATGGTGACAACTATGCAGGCCAAGCGTAGTCTCAGGAAAGGGTGTGTGTTATTTGCAGTGCATATTTTTGAAGGAAGTTGAGGATGCAGATGTTTTGAGTAGGTACCCAATTATACAATAGTTTCATAATGTATTTCCCATAGAGATTTCAGAGTTTCCACCTCACAGGGAAGTATACTTTTCTATTGAGTTGGTACTAGGGGTAGCACCAGCTTCTAAGGCACCTTACAGGATGAGTACACTGAAGTTGGTAGAGTTGAAGTTGTAGTTGAAGGAAATGCTTGAAAGGGGATACATTAGGCCAAGTGTATCACCATGGGGTGCACCGAACTATTTGTGAAGAAGAAGGATGGTACTCTCAGGTTGTGCATTGATTACATGCAGTTGAACAAAGTGACTATCAAGAGCAAGTATCCACTGTCGAGGATTGATGATTTGTTCAATCAATTGAAGGGAACAACAATGTTCTCAAAGATTGATTTGAGATTCTGGATATCATTAGGTACACATTAAAGAAGATGACATTCACAAGACAAATTTCCCGACTAGGTACAAACATTATGAGTTTGTTGTAGTGCCATTTGGTTTGACTAATGCTCCAGCTGCTTTTATGTGCTTGATGAATAGTGTGTTGCATCCTTATTTGGACAAGTTTGTTATTGTGTTCATTGATGATATTGGTATATTATAAAAATGAAGAAGAGCATGCAAAACACTTGGAAACAATATTGATATTGTTGATTGATCATCAGTTGTATGCTAAGCTCAACAAGTTCTTTCAGACTGAGGTCCATTACTTGGGACATGTAGTTTCCAAGGAAGGCATAATAATGGGCCTAGAAAAGGTAAGAGCTATCATGGAGTGGGCAGCTCCTAGGAATGTGGGTGAGGTGAGATCCTTCATGGGGTTAGCAAGGTATTATAGGAGGTTCATTAGGAACTTCTCGCAGATTACTTATCCTATCACAACATTGAAAAGGAAAGGTAAGAGGTTTGAATGGACAAAGGAATGTGCATCCAATTTTGAGAATTTAAAGCAGTTGTTGACACATGCTCTAGTGTTAAAGAACATAGATCCAGACAAATATTTTGTGGTATGTACATATGCTTTCAAGAGAGGATTGGGTGGAGTCCTTATGCAAGAAGGGTAGGTGGTATGTTATGAGTCAATGAAACTAAATGAGCATGAGCAGAACTATCTGACACATGATCTCGAGTTGGTAGTGATCTTTCATGCATTGAAGATGTGGAGGCACTATCTTCTTAGTAGATGATTTGTATTGATGAGTGATCATAGTGGATTGTGATTTCTATTTGACCAACCAAATATGAATGCCAAGAAATCTAGATGGTTGGCCATGATTAGTGAGTTCGACTTTGAGATCAAGGATATTAAAGGTAAAGAGAACAGGGATGTAGATGCTCTTAGCAGGTGAATATTAGTAAATCATACAACAACTATGAGCTCCTATGAGACAGATATACATGATAGGATATTGCAGGTAGGTCAATAGGATGTTAGGTATATGGAGCTTAAGCAAAGGTTACAGCAGAGTACAGGTACATGTAAATGTATAGGTATAGGCACAAATACAGGTACGTGTGAAGGTGCATAAGATGTGTACTATTATCTCATGACAGGTGGATTGGTCAGGTTTAGAGACATGATATATATGCCAGATAACAATGAAACCTAGAAGGTGATCTTGAGGGAGTTTCATGCGAAACCATATTCATGTCACCCAAGCTATCAGAAGACGTTGAAAATAATGATTTTTTTTACTATTGGCTGAATTTGAAGAGAGATATAGCAGAGTTTGTGGCTAGGTGCTTGGATTGTTAATAGGTGAAGGTAGAGTGTAAGCATCCAGGTGGACTACTACAACCAATTTTGATTCCAGAGTGGAAATGGGAGGTCATTTCTATGGACTTTATCATAGGTTTGTTGAGGAAATCTAGGCAATGTGATTCCATCATGGTTGTGGTAGACAAGTTGATGAAGGTAGCACACTTCATTCTAGTGAAGTCTACATACTTAGCGAATGATGTAGCACAGGTCTTCATCAAAGATGTGGTGAGGTTGCATGGCTTTCCACAAAAGATTGTGTCAGACATGGATGTGAAGTTCACTTCCAAGTTTTGGAAGGAGTTGTTTGCAGGTTTAGGTACAGAGTTGGCCTTCAGTACAACTTATCATCCGTAGACAGATGGATAGACAAAGAGGGTGAACAAGATATTGGAGGACATGTTGAGGATTTATGCGATGCACCAACAACGTAAGTGGGAAGAGTATCTTCCACTGGTAGAGTTTACTTACAACAATGGGTATCAAGAATATTTAAGGATGAGTCTGTTTGAGGCATTATATGGGTACAATTGCAATACTCCCATTAGTTGGAGTGATCCGGTTAACAGGGTATTGATTGAACCACATACGTTGGCAAAAATGGAACAAGAAATGTAGGTAATCAAGAAGAACCTGAAAGAAACACGGGATAGGCAAAAGAGATATGAAGATCAGAACATGTTATTTAAGGAGTTTTAGATTAGGGTGTTGAGCCTCAAACCTGCACTCATTTACCCATCCTCCCAACAACCTTTTCCTACTCATTTCCTTCTTTTGTCATCATTTCCTTCATCAACTTGTTCAATTCATTGCATTATACGACTTTTTAACATGATTTGCTAATTGTGCTAATGATTGACTGTTGGTTTAGATTTTTGGTTCAAGTGCTGCAATTCCGCAGCTGATACAAGATTTCCGCAGCCGATCTCTGATTCCGCAACCAATCTCAGATTCCGCAGCCATTTTCTTGTTTTCTATGATCCAGGTGTCCTCCAGAGGAAAGAGTCGCATGGGCAGGTTTGTATGACTGTGTACATGGTGCGTGTGCTGTCAGCTCAGCCAAACTGGCCGTCTACACCCATGGTCAACGTGGAGGTAACTCTGGTCAAACGGCAAGGTTGCAAATGGTGGCACGGCTCTGCGTGTTCAGTTGGAGCACGAAAGTCACAGCTGGCCTCTTCTTTAGCCACGAAGACTGCAGGGGGACAAGAATCCAACAGCGGATTTTATTAACCATGATGACCGTTCCCTAAATCCGTGCACGGTGCTGCTGAACGTGTCTTTTGCATAAACTTTTAGTTAGCTTAATTTACGCACATAACAATTGATGTTCCTGCTATAAATAAAAGCGTTTCTACACGCTGATTAGTTAGTTTTTGGAGTTAATCTTTTGCTGCTGTAAACTCTGTTTTAAAGATCTTTTATATAGCTACGCTCTCCACTGTGTTTTATTATGTGCTGATTTATACCAAGAAGACATTTCTGTTCTTACCTGCGTAGCTGATCTTTTAATTGGTTGAAGTGGATGGAGGGCCCCTGTCTGCTACAACCATTGTACAGTAGCTCTTAAATTTGCTTTCCTGCATTCTTTTTTTTTCTAATTTACCATGTATATTAATGTACAATTTTGAATCATGCTGCTTTATGTTTCTGTACTTTTCATGACTGATCAGTGTGTGTTTTTACAGCTTTATTAGGAGCTCGGGACAGTGTGCTTTTCCTTCTTTTTAACACTAGTGGCATCTGAAGTTGTCTTATCTAAACTGCTGACTTTCGCTTTGATTTTCATTAGTTTCCTTGCTTAGTTAATTTCCTTGCCTAGTTACTTTATCAAGTTTTGTCAAGTTGCTAATCTTTTGATGGTTCTTTTTATCATAATTCACTAACTTTTATGGGACCAAAACATCATTTAATTGCAGCTTGGTTTATTTAGTTTTAGACTCATATTCCTAATTCACTCCTAACTCTTTTTCACATGATCAATTTAGCTAAAGGCAGAATGTTAAGGGAGAATGAAGTAGTGTGATTTGTCACTTAATTTTTGCATTGCTTTAGATTCAATAGAGAAGTTAGAATAGTGTTCTTGCTTTCAGCTGAGTTAATGTAGATGTCATTTTCATTCTTATCAGCAGTAAAGGTATTGGACTAGTGCCATTGGTCTTTTTGTTTGATGCTTTATTTTCATTCGAAGCTTTAATTCCATTTCAAGTTATTGTTCAAGTTTTCTCTTTAAAATTCAAAAAGCATTTAGAAATCGCCACATACACACACATTCACTCACTTGTTTATAACT
>APFE030848966.1:0-10568 GCA_000404065.3 Pinus taeda | reverse complement strand
TCAAGTTGGAGTATGTTCCATCTAAGGAACAAGTTGCTGATATACTCACCAAACCACTGCCTAGGGAGACATTTGAATACCTCAGACAGAAGCTGGGGGTAGTTGATGCATCATCTTGCTGTTGAATCTTCTCTATTTCAGAGAAAAGTGGTTGTATGTGAGTTTCATAAGGAGTATCTGCGTACATACGCCGGTTTATGAAGATACAATCACGTATATGTGGCTTAAAGACAAACAGTGGGCTAGACTCAAGATGAAAAGAGTCTGATATGGATCTGACAGAGACTATCTGGCACAGGTTCAGGGGGAGCATATATTCTTCTAACAATGCATTGTTGGCATTATCTTAGAAGATCTTGCTTCAAATTCACAGATGTTTTGATTTCAGGTGGAACAGGTGCAGAGGGAGAACATGGTTGTTGGTCTGAATGATGATTGACAGATGCTTGCTTTCTATGTCATGTATTTCTTTTCTTTTCTTATCAAGGTCCTGTAACGGCCTATCTTGGTTTCCCCACTATGCCTGGGATGAATGAAGTAATGTTCTTGTCTTTATCATATGTAAATTATTGGTGTATCCCCACTTGTTTGGGTAGATGATTCAATTCCCACTTGATTGGGAGATGGATGCATGTATGAGTCTTTGGTGGTAGGAAGGTCATTTATAGTGTATAAAGTCATGTTTCTCTTGCAGAACATCTTCTTGCAGATCTTGACTACAGTCAGGGGGAGCTTGGACAGCATAGCAGAGTAGAAAATTCAGCATGTACTTAGGAGGAGAATAACCCTTTGCCCTTGATGTCAAAGGGGGAGAATGATTTTGAGTGACTTGGGGTTGCCATCAAGTCCAAAGGGGGAGATTGTTGGCATTATGACAGAGGTTTGGCACTATGGCATAGGTGTTGTCCTTGATGGCAACTCACTCAAATGGCAGATCACAACTCAGGCACTCAGAATAGAAGAAAATAAGGTATACGCAAGTTCCTCTCAGCAAAGTCGCGTATACACCCGGGATCACCGATCAAAAGGCGCGTATACGTATGCACGCACTTTCATGCAGAGAAAAGCGCGTACATGTGGGAAAATTTATGTTTGGTCCATGGTATTTAGTCTGACATATTTGAACCTATGGTTTTGGTCCTTGGTATTGCATCCAAAGTGTTGAACCTAAGTATTGGGTCCCTAGTATTGGTTCTCAATGGTTTTGGACCATGGTTTGAGTAAGGCCTAAGACTATAAAAAGGGAAGGAAATCATTTGGCAAGGGCATCGACAAAAGCATTGAATATCTGAAGAGGAGAAAGATCTGGAAAACTGGTGATTGGTTTATGTTGCATTACTGGACCTGAACCAAGGAGGAACCTGAGTGCTAAAAGATGGATAAGTTCTATTGATGGATCAAGATTTTAAGGCTTGAATAGTAGTATCATTGTGTGATTCTTGATCTGTTATAATTGGCGCATGATTAGATCTATAAATCTGATAATCTAGATATAACTGATGTCTGATTAAGTGAAAAGCAAGAAATTATCTTTTATAGATCTGTATGCAAGTTCGGCATATCGGAGGCGCATATACACACAGGTTCAGCGAGAGGAAACAACGTATACACTGGTTAGTCTTGAGACAGATGCGTATGTACGCAGGTTTCTCATTTTGAAGTAGCGTACGTCTCATGAAATATGCTTTAGCTACTTCTGTTTATTGTTGTAGTGTTCTGGGTTCAGAATTGGTGTGTGGTTACTATTACTATTTTCTGGTTACAGCATTCTGAGAAGTGTTTGGTTGATTCTATATTGGTTTGTACAAAGGATATTGATTGATGCAGATACACCTGATGTTTGATTGATGATATTCATGGATCTAGTCTGAAAATTTATGAAACGTGGTCCCTGGAAGAAAAAAGAAGGTTGTAGCCTTCTGTAGGTCAGTGCCTACGTACTAGTACCTCAGCTAGTACAAGAGCTAAGGGGGTTGTAGCTCCCTTTCAGGAGAAGCTGGAGAAGGAGAGAAGGTTGTAGCCTTCTGCAGGTTGTAGCCTGCGTACTGGTATAAGACTGCACCAATACAGAATCATTGTAAAAATAAGTTTCTAATAGAAAGAAGATAGAGACAAATTGCAGCAGGTGGTTTTCACCCACATTTGGTTTGCACCTTATATCTTGTATTCTTGTGTATGACTGTCTGCACTATTTTTCTGTTCCTGGTTAATGTTTATATGATTCTGACACACAGATTAAAGATCAGCATCTGAAGAATAATTAAATTATAAGTCTGTAAGTTATACGCTAGTTTCCTTAACTGAAGTTGCGTATATACGCTGGTTTCTCTAACCTTAGTAGCGTATACAAATCTGTTTATGAATTGAGAAATAATCGACCTAATAATATTGATTCACCCCCCCCAGTGTTATTTCCAACAGCCGGCACCATAGAGTTTGGAAGAAGACTGGACGAGCTCGTGGGATGTGAGGTTGCATAAGGTTGTCATGGCTACAAGGGGAGGAGCCAACATGAAGTTATAAGTGAAGGTGCTAGTTGAGAGGGCTCAAAAAGAGCAACCATTGGATTGGACACCAGGTAAAATGCCACAATGTTGGCGATGCAAAAGAGCAGAAAGGCAGACAGTGATGGGACGAGGTCACGAAGAATGCAGGCAATCGTGGCAAGATGTCCAGGCTGAGGAAAACAACGGCGAGGCGATCAACAACATGAGCAAGAAGTCAGCAATCTTGAGGGGTCGAAGTGATAGGCAAAAGAGAGCTTCGATCAGGTCGAGGATCACGTGAATTGCCAAAGCCAATATAGTAGTGTCACAGTCAGCAGCAATGTCGACATTCAATAGCAATGCAAGTGAAACAATTCAAAGCTGAGAGCATTTACTGCCATGCAACAAGAAATGACAAGCCACCAGTTGCAAAGGGATTAAGCCACCAACAAGGTGTTGAAATATGTAACTAGGTTTGGTCTTCATAAATGTATTTGAGATGTACTTATCAAAAGAATGAAGAAAATATTTTTATTATTATTTCTATGACTTACTAAAGCATGGGTTTCATGCCTGGGTCATCATGTTTTAGTTCAAATTCCCCATTGAGGACTTCTAGGATTTATTTTGAGTCATTAGAGCCATTGTACATTAAAAGAGACCCTTCTTTGGCTTTCGAATCATGTAAAAAAAAAATTTGAGTCAAAAATGAATTTATTCTCCTCCACACCAAGTCCGCCTCAAGACAAGTAATTCGACCTTCTTGGAAGGCTATAAATAAAAGGCAGTTCGAATTCATTTGGAGCATCCCATCTCTCTCGTAGTTCGATCTCTAAAGTTGGAAGCTGGAAAAGTGAAAAGTTGGTAAAGGGCTAGAAAAGGAGCTAGAAAGAAGTGTGAGTTTCTGGAAGGAGATAGAAGACCTCAAGATCGAAATTTTGGGACAACTCTCACTCAGTTCTGAGGTGTATCAAGGGAGATCGAAGTCTTCCAAGTCTAGTCGAAGTTGCAGCTGCTACTGCTACTGGGTCGAAGCTGCTACTAGGTTGAAATTGTTGCTAATGCTGCTAGGTCGAAGTTGCTTTGAAAGGGTTATCATCTACAAGAAGGATTGAGGGTTGACTTGGTGTGGAGGAAGTCTCTCTCTAGGTCTAGAGTCTTGGATTATCTCGAGAAACTATTGAAGGAAGAATTGTTGATTGGGTTTTCCCCTAGATAGGGCTTTTGCCCTGGTTGTCCGCCTATATATGTTGTCCTTGTGTTATTGTTCTGGTAATTTCTTGATGAACTAAAAGATAAAAGAATCACAAGTAATTATCTATATAAGAAATATTTCAGCCTTTCTGATTTCCTAACATAGGGTTGGGTCGAGAGCTGCCACAGGCAAAGCCAGTGACAACAGAGGGAAAATAAGTCGTGAATGGGTACGTCAAGTCAAGATGAGGGTTGCTATGTTGTTAACTCAATCACAAGGACCAACAATGGTCGTTGTAGGGAAACTGTACGAGAAATTTGAACAGTCAACAAGGTGTTGTACAACACAGGTTACTATGTTGAAACCACAAGTAGCCTGAGGCTGCAGCCAAATAGTCCAACCACCACGAGAAGATTGGCCGCCAACAAACGGCAACAAAGGATCAGCCACGAGTGGAGCATCCAGTAGAGGATTAGTTTGGGTATCGATTGAAGCCAAACAAGCTATAGATGTGTATTAGGCCATGGAAAGAGGACACAACTACTAGGTTAGGAGAACCAACTGTTATATGGGAATAGTGTCCACACGGATGCTGCTATTCCCACTAAGATGGGTCGATATCTTAGAAACAAACAATAAAAGTCTACTATTGATTCCTTTTATGAAAATAGATGAGAGGAGAAACAAGAGGGCCAACCTGAGTCTTGCGCTTGATTCCCTCTCCTTCTTGATAGAGTTTTGCCGCTTGCTCTTTGTCTGCTCAGCTTCAAAAGGACCTGTAGAATCACAGCAACATACTACTATGCAAACTAGGTCTAAGTTCATAATAATTGCAGGATCGATTGTGCATTACCATATACAAGCTATATAAACAAATACACAAGAATATGGAAGGGAAAACAAGTGCTTTATTTAGATAAAAGTAGCAAGAGGATTAAACAACAGGCATCTCTGACCAGTTCATTCCTTCCAGCTAAGAAGCCCTTCTTCACCTCAAGCAAGCAAATCTTCCAACACTGTGGGAATTGTACACCAGAATACCAACAACACTTCTCTATAAGTTACAATTTCAGCCTCTGGATCTCTGGTGATGAGGGATCATATATAGTGTTACAGAGAGGCGATAGTATCTTTTGGGATCTTGATTAGTGTTCAGTCTCTCTGTATATCTGCTCCACTTTGGAGAATGAATCTCTTACTATCCATGGTTCGAAATGGGTGGAAGTGTCAGAGGGAAGTTCTGGAAGTTCCATGGATTTTCCACTTCGCATTTTTGTCCCTGCATTTGTCCATTCCTGACCATTGCACCCTACAGAGGAGCAAAACAATATGCATCGCACCCTGTACATTGGGAAGGTGATATGCATCGCACCCTCTGCATTGAGCTTTCAGTATGGTCCAGTTTTGACCATTTTATGAGCAGTTTTCAGTGAAGAACTTTTGGGAGATGATGTAATCAGTTGACCTTGTTCCTTTAGGAAGTGAAGCAACACTTTAGGGACTTAAGAGCCCTCAGTTTATGGACATTTGTGATTGGGGTTGAAGTGCCCAAAAATGTCTATAACACCAACCAATAGTAGAAGGGTTACACAGTGCAAAGTGCAATTGGGCTATGGACGAGCCAGTCATAGAGGAAGTGACAAGGTCCGATATAGGTGGTGTTATAGAGAAAATTAGAGTATCGTGTCATGGGCAGAGTTCCACGTTACGCATGATCAAGTAACGGCAAGATGCAATGACCAACAAGAAGTCGTTTGGCAGGAGATCTACCGCAACAAGCATGAGTGGTTAGTGGCTAGCATAGCAAGGTGTGAAGGACAGTACCAGTAAGGTTTTCCAGCAGGACTAGCAGAAGTCAACCCTCAAATGGAGAAAGGGAGACCATACCAATCAAGATTCAAGGGTATAGCAATAATTTTAGTGGATGTCTCAAAGTACCAAAATGGATCCACGAGGAAAGATCTTTGTAGATCTATAAACTAGCAAGGTTCTTGTGGGTGCTAGGAGGACTTAGCATAGGGGCCGCAAGTAAAGCCATGACTGAGGACAAGGAGTGGGAAGCTTTGAAGGTTGAGAAACTTAGAGGGGTTCAACCTTCAGGTTCAGCAGTCAACAAATTTCCCCAAATTTGTTCAAAAGGTCTCTTGGTACGAGATGAACTTATGAGATGTTCAGGAGCATAAGGCTTCTAGGAACCAAGCTAAGAAAAACAAGATTTTAAGGATGTTTCCAGACTAGATGGTAGGAAAGGCTTCTAGTTCAGAGGGAGAAACTAAGCTAGTGGATGCAGCTCCAGGGTCGAAAACAATTCCAGGTGGAAAAAGTACCTCCCTCGCTAAGAGGGAGTGTTGATATTTGTAGCTCGAGCGAGTACTTCTGCACCCATGCAAAAATCTTCCACAGTCTCCTTAAGATACTTGCTCTAGTGTGAGCAAGTTGTTTTTGTAACTTAACCTAAGTTAGACTTAGAAAAAGAAAACAAGTATTACGTTGACTTATTGACCTAAAGTAAACATAGGAAAAGTAAAGTAAATTACTTTAGTGATTATGTTTCAATCTCAGCCTTTGATCTCAAGTGAGGCAAGATTTAATTTCAGTCGTTAAACACTTTGGAGATTAGGGTTAGAGATTTAGCTCATTGTAAAGTTATAGAAGCAAAGCTAGGGAGAAGAATGACACCATACAACAGCACAAGACTGAGAGAGGCTTATCAATGAGTGTTTTGGGTCTAAGGAAGGGGCAGTAGCAAGATCTAGATCAGCCAACGAGGGTTTGATCAGCTAGATCAGATCTAGTGTTGTATGTAATTTCTCAGTTGGGCCATTTTCCCAAGAAGGGAGCCCAAATAATTTCAAAACTTAATGAAGGACTCTGATTGGGCAGAATCTGTGTCATTTTTGTGATTGAGATTAGTGAATTTGCTTTCACAGAATTTATGTTGTTAATACCCTAGTTGGTGCTTTTATTTAGTACACATAAATCTACTCAAAACTAATAGTTAGTTTTCTAGGGTAAGAAAAAGTAAAAACTAACAAAATCTTTAATCTATTTTTAAGTTTTCTCTTGGTATAAGTCACGCATGCATGAGATGCACTTTTTAGACTTAATAGCTAAATATAAGACTCACATTTTTACTAAAGCGAATTACAAAATAGAATTACTTTTCAAAAATAAAATTACTTTTCGAAATTTACTTTTCGAAAATATCTTGAACTACTTCTCACATGTGCAATCTAAGACTTTGGGGAGAGAATAGAGTGTATGCGATAAGTTAGGTTTTTTTTCTTCCTGCAAAATCTCGAACAACGCTGCCATAGACCATGAGCCTACAATTCACAGAAGAGATAGGCTTCGGACCGATGAAGTCAATCCCCATATCTCTTCAAGACAATGGAAACTAGCAACTGAGGACTCGGTTTTTTGAGGATTTTTTCACTTCCTAAAGGAGCTTACCAAAAGCCTCCAAAAATAAGTGATGGCTCTATCCATTGGTCTCTCTATTGTTGCAGGTACAAGGCATATCTAAAGCCAAGATATAAATTTGTTCTAGTCTTGCAAAGGCTCGAAGCCATGGCTAGGGTTTTATCGGTCCCCCTTGTGCATATCACAATGATGGATCTCTGGCCAGTGAAGGAGTTGTGGAATGTGTACAAAGAAGTATCATTTTTGCAAGGAGAACCGCCTTGATCCACTAGATTTGAGCTGATCGAAAGAAAAGCAGAGACAGCTCTGGAATACCTCCATATTTTCAGGGAGGGTTTTCAAATTTTCGTTAAGACCCTTAGCGAAAGTTCGGTCCTTTTATGGGTGACCAGATCCGACCTCGTGAGGGATGTTAAATAGAAGATAAAGTACCAGACAAGGACCCCTATGATACTGCAATGCTTAATATATGAAGGAAGGCAGTTAATGGATTCCTCACCATTGCATGGATATGGGATTACAAGAGATTCCACCATTTTTATGCTTGTAAGATTGTGTGGTGGCGCTATGGGCAATAGGAAATGAGACACCCCAGTTTCATATAAGGATGTTGCTCGCTCTAGAAACCCCAAGGGGTTTGCATCATTCAAGGAAGCAGTGCAAGGGAAGGCACACATTCCATTAGATCAGATCCAAAGCAATCCAGGACCCTACATCATAGAACAATTGGAGAAAGAACCAACCACTGAAGTTAATCTCCTTGAGGTAAACTCTCTTTTTAACGATCTACAATATAGGGCTATTATATGTCAATTCAATGGTTTCTGGCCCAGATCTGACGCTTTACACTAGTGGGCCTACTCTACTTGGACACCCAACTATGATCTTTATTTGTGTTCCAAAGGTTTCTTCATTATTCATTTTGACACAAAAAGATCTAGAGTGCATCCTAAGTGAGGGGCCATGGTTTTGGGGTAGAGTCGAGCTCTTCATAACCCCATGGTTCCAAGATTTTGATGCTACAAATATGGTGGTGTCGACAATGTCAGTATGCGTGAGACTACCCAACCTCCTTCTACATTTCTTACACCATCAGGTCCTAGAAGACATTGGAAATACTCTGGGAAAATTCAAAAAGTTGGACATAGACAAACGAGAAAAGGGTATCTTTACATTTGTCAAAATATGTGTAGAGATAAATCTTAGCAAAGGTCTACCTGATCGCATACAACTGAAACATAAAAGCTTCCAGTGGACCCAAGTTTTAGATTATGAGAATACGACATTTAGCTGTTGAATCTGTTTTCAAACAAGGCACTTGCAAAATACATGTCCACAAGCAAAATAGATCCCAAGAAAGAAAAAGAGGTCGGCTAATAAGCCAAAGGGATGGCAAGTATCTGACCCTCATATTTTTGAAGAAGAAGAAGAAGAAGAAACCATGGAGAACCATCAAAATACAGAAGCACGGGCTAAACAAGGCAACCAAACAGATGGTGACATTGTGAAGCAATCTGGAATCACAACCCACATCCAAAAGTGGCCTGAACATATAGAGATCCAAGCATCAAAGCATCAGACTGAAGAAACAGAAAAAGAAAAGAGCATAGGAGGTATAAAGAGCAATCATGCCTCTGAGAACTCGGATTCAGACAAAGAAGTCCCCATGCTATTGAAGAAAGTGTAACTAGGTTCGGTCTTCATAAATGTAATTTTGATCTTTGTACTTGTAAAAGAAAAGAAATATTATTTTTGTAAATTATAAAAATGAGTTTCTTGTTCATTACATAGGTCTAGCACATGTTGAAGTGAAATAGGAAAGTCAAAGAGTCAAAGAAAATATTAAAGAGCTCTTCTTGAGCATATATAAAATGTATATGAGTCAACCTAGTGTCTAGATCAGCCCTCCAAGACAAGCACAAGAAGAAGTTAGCTAGCAAAATGATGTAAAAGCGGTCGTGTCAACTCAAATAAAAGACACAATGGTTCCCACCCTCATGTCGTCTTATAAAGGAGACGTAACCACTATAAATACCCAGCTAGGGTCACCACATAAAACACATAAAACTTGGACTCTCTATAATTTCGTATGGGTTCAGGAAGCTCTGAAACTTCGAACAAGTACAGTGGTTCAGGATTTTCGAACAAGTACAGTGGCTCAAGAATTTCGATAAGTGTAGTAGCTCAGTTTCGGATAAGCATCTTTGTGCTTTTGGATGTGTTCCACAGAAGTGTAGTCTTGACATATCTGTGATAATAAAGATCTTTGTGCAGGAAGAAAACATAGTCAAGTTCTCAGCATAATTGTGATGATAAGGATCTCGGTGATCCCTCACTAACACACACTATCTCGGCATTCATTCTGATGCAACCATCATCTCGGCATAATGATAATCACGATCTCAATCATGATATTGATAAGGACACAGTTACAAGATCTCAATACAACTCTCATATGTATATATACATAACTCATTGTTATAGTGAAGGGGCAGCCAGTGTCATATGAAGGAGCAGCAATGATCTTGATGGAGGTGCAACAGTGTTGCAACAGTAATAATCTCAGTGATGGCCTCGGTGATGCAAGCAATAATGATCTCAGTGGTGTAGTAGTGATGGCCTCAATGGTGCAGCAATGATGATGATCTTAGCAGTGACAAAGAAGAGGATTGGTGTCTTGGTCTTGGAGTGGCCTAATAGGTCAAGGGTAATGGTCTTGGTATTCATCAATTGGAATCTCTATAAGAAGAATTTTGTGCGGGTTTTCCTCTCAAAGAGTGAGATGTTTTGGCCCCGGCAAAAAGCCAACATCTTGTGTCCTTGTCTCTTTTGTTTTAGTAGTTATTTGATGAACTAAAGAAGACACACTCTAATAATAATAAGTGAAGATTGTGCTAAGAAGAAAAATTGAAAACCCCTCATAAATAGTTATCATGACTAGAAGAATCTCATTAACTCTAATTGCCCTAGATTCTTCAACACATGCAAACAGTTGGAAATGAATTGGCACTAGTATCAGCTAAGCCCAACTCTGGGGTTTGGAAAAAGGTTCAAAAAAAGAAAGGCAAAAAGGAGAATTTAAGTGATTTCTATCACACTTAACTTCGGCAAAATTTATGTAATTTTTACAGCTTTTACTTTTTATTGCTCAACAATCAAAAGGTTGATATGACTGAATGCTTACAACATTTACAAAATGTAATTTTGTTCCTTGTTTATAGTTGAATAAAATTACGATTTTTTCGTAACTATTCAATATTAATTTTTCCATTTATTCATTTAATTAATTTGTATTGAATTCTAAGTTAATTTAAACTAACCTTAATAAATAAAGTAAGATATAAAAAATTTTAAATATGTATATTATTTTATCCAACTTTAAATAAAATGTTATTGGAATGTTAGGTATTGAAAAATACCATTAATACATTTAGATGGATATATTTATTATAAGGTTATAATTA